>JANSTX010054704.1:0-10794 GCA_027564355.1 Penthetria funebris | reverse complement strand
AAAATTCTTAAAAATAAACGTGAAATTTTGTGAGAAAAAAAAAAAAAAATATGATTAAAACAACACTTTTAACCATAAATTTTACAAAAGAAATATGTAGATGGTATGGAAGTTATGTTCGACGTTCACTTAATCCTGGTATTGATAAACAAGTAAAAGTAATGCAAGAATTAGATCAGTTTGAAGAGGATCCAGAAGGTTAATATTTTTTTTTTTTAAATTTTACTTCACTGGTTATTTTAGTTACGGGCGCATTTTGTAACCGAGTCTCCACAAATTCTCGTTTGATATTTGCATGTTTAGCACAAACAGAATATTTTAAATATGCAACTGAAAAACCTATTTTACGAAAACTTAGATTTGTTACATCATTAAATAGTAGTATAGCATATTCGTTTAAACTATATGCTATCTAAGCCAACCCTTACATTATTCGTTACCCTTATACATTTTTCAATGGCCTATCTCTTAGTGTTGACTGTAAATCTGAACTATTTGTTATATATTTTATACCACCCATGAATCTTATTGTAATCAGTTAATCTGATATCGATTCGCAGTCCACAAGAAATATGTTTTGTATATACATTTAGCAAAAAAATCAATTTTACTACTGTGATACGTATATGACTTGGGGGTTCTGTCAGAAAAACAAAATTGTTTCACCAAACGATAAATTCTATCTTTTTCTATCCCATATGTTCCTTTCATTGAATTTTATCCAACTCAATAATGTCCTTTTAATTTACCTCTTCAATTCTAGTCACGTGTGACAGTTTCATTCTAGATTTCATACGCGTCCGTTCACGTAAGCCAAAAGTTCTCATCGTGTCCTGGAGGTCTATTGTTAATTTTTCACATCTTATTTACCGGTTTAAGACGAGCAATTTACAATCACATATCTGGCTAAGACTGCTGTTATTGTATTATAATTTCTAATTGGGCAACCAGTCACATGCTATCGAATCTTCAATTTTACTCGATATTTGAAATATTGTTAATATTAAACTATGTTTCCGATTGTTTTCACGAAGAACTACTTGCAATCACTTGACGTACGAATTCAATTTATTTTCGTATTTGAGCTTATAACCCACAGGACGTCAAATTAAGAATTTAGAATGATATTATTCATTTGAATTTAATTTGCAAATATTTGACTATTCCCAGATAATTCCAAATGACGTTAAAGATGTATATTATTTTTTAGTATTATGTTTTAAATTCAATTTCTCTATTATTCAGACATCAGTACAGACATTGTTGAATAAAATTTATTTTAAATTAGTAAATCTGATGATTATACTTTTAGATTTTGCAAAATTGAAGATAAAACCTCCGAGCATATTCTATGTGATTATCTCTTTCAAAGAAGAAAATGCGAAACATGAGAGAATACACCCTGCATCCAACAGACATTTTGATGTTAGAACCCAGAAATATTCTGGATTTCATTAGCGTTCTGAACATGACGTAGACGTTACAAAAGGTTATGCATTCACAAAAGACACTTTGGGTTAGTTACAACAATCTAATCTAACTTAATGATTACCATCCTATCAATTTGGCAACTATACATTAATAATATTTATTATGTCTGTTCAAACCGTATACCATTTTATTATTCTTCAATTATTGTAATTAAAATATAACAAAATAACATATTTAAAAAAAAAATAATTATTTTAGGTTTTGCCAATTTCGAATCTGATTTTTCACAAGTTCATAAAACACATAAAAACTATGAAAAAGAGATGATGCAACACAGAGAACAAATTAAACACAGAATTATTGTTAATAAATATTTTAAAATAAATAATTTCAATTTTCTAACATGGTCAGAAAAGGAACAAATTCGTTATTTAAATCAAAATGATCCTGATGAATGGAATATTGATAAATTATGTGAAAGTTTTCCCGCAACTCATGAAATTATTGCAAAAATTTTAAAAGCTAAATGGTATCCAAATAATGAAAATCGTATTCGAAAACATGATGAAAATGTTAAAAAATCATGGCAATTATTTAGAAATAATGAAATTGAAAATTTAGATCAAAATTATAAGGAACATTTAATGAAATTTACTGAACGACCTACCATTGATCATGCGAATATGTTGAAAACAAATACAGAACATCATAAACGGATAACCATACCGAAACCAAAGGATACTGAATTTTTAAAAATTATAACAAGTTGCAAAAAATACAACAAATCAAATGAAAAAAAAGTTGCCATATTTAATAATAATAATAGCAATGATAATAAGTTGTTAACAGTGAACATGAATGAACGAAAAGATATATTTTCATTAAAAAAAATAACAAATAAAAAACATATAACATTTAATGAACTTCAATTAAATAATAATCAAACAAATTCTGAATTCAGTAATACATTAGACCGGAGTAGCGATATTGAATTGCCAGCAAAATATTTAAATACAAATTCTCACGTTACAAATGAAAATGAAAATAATGATGTTAATGTCAATGAAGGTGATATTTTTAAAATTAAACGTTTCGAAACTAACGAAATAACGTTAACACAAAGTGAAGGTGTGCCGATACCATTAGTTTCTATACATTCGATTAAGCAGAGAATAAAAATTCCAGAAAATGTATATAAACGTGGTGCAACATATAAATTAAAAGATTGCTATTATAATGATGATGGTACATTTTTGTATAGAGTGCCTGGGATGTCATAAAGGTTATAATACTAATAATAAACATAATAATATTAATAATAGTTGAAGAAGAGACAAGTACACACTCTTATATATATTCATATAATATTTTGTTTGTTTTCGAATTTTATTAAACATAATTTTAAATGATATTTTTCTAAAATACAAACATATTAGTTTTATTGGAATATTGTTTACAATGAAGTACACGTCCTTTTTTAATATTCATCCGAATATGGTGCTCAGAATTTGCATTTATTTATTAACATCTACTATGTCAAATTTTTTTTTTAATATTTCACACTATTCAATACCACTTTAATGTTAAGGGACAAAAGTGAGAACAACCGAGTGTCATTCTCAAGATGTGTATTTCATTGCATACATAACATTATTTATTATTATCATACAATCAAGAATCGAATCCGGGACTTTCTATATCTTAACCACAACGTCGGTTATCATTGTGATAATGTTTAGTTAATAATGTTGTTTAATCACTAAGCCATATCAATGATATTTAAATTTTTTTTTAATTTGAAAATTACTATATTGACATTGATTTTACGCGTGAGTATGTGACGTCAACGAACAATCAATCATCATTGTTCACTATCTCTGTGATTAGTACCTTCACTTAACTCCATCAGCTCTATTGAGTATCCACAATAATTTGATACTATGTGACTTTAATTGTATACCTTTATCCATATTCTAATCTAAGACGGGCAGCTGGAATAGTGAAGTGATACTTATGTATTTTAAAATATACATTTCTGAAAAGAATCAATATATTATACAATAATATATCTAATAAAAACACACAATTAAAATTTATAGCATTTTAATAATATATTTTAAATTCTAATCAGTTCATCTGATAAAAAATTAATTTTAAAGGCGAAAATTTACAAAGAAAAACAAACATATTTTCATTTTTTCCTTCAACTTTCTTATCACAAAAAAAAAATTATTTATTTTCTACCAATAGCAACTTAATTTAATATTTTGAATTATACAAAAAAAAAAAAAAACAAAAAAAAACAGAAAAAAGTTCACTTTGTCAAAATTTTATGTAAAAATGTAATCAGAACTTTGTTTTCTTCCTTTTTTTTCCCTTCTTTTACAAATATTGGAAATTGAGATTTGTGCAACAAAATAAATATTCAATTGAAAAAAAACATAAAATTTAAATTTACTTTAATGACTTTCAACGAACTCATTAAGTATTCTTGGTATATGATCTCTATATTTAATATCATATTTCTGTAATGTTCTAGCTGCTAAACACGATAATCTTGTATATTTAATTGGATTCACTAATTCATGTAATTCTTGATCTTGTAGTAATGATTCAAATGTATCACCATCAAGATTTTTTGTATCCTAATAAATATATTATTAAAATAATTAAATATTAATTAATAATATTTATTAATAAATTACTAAATGTGCTCCATGTTCTAATAATGTTTGTGCTAAACTTGCTGGACATGGTCTAGCCAATGCAGCCAAATGTAATGGTGTATTACCGGCTTCATCTTTAGCATTTGGATCAGCACCAACTGTTAATAATGCTTTGGCTAATTGTGGTGATGGAAATTGACATGCTGGATAACGTCCAACTAATGCAGCTTCACGATAACATGCTAAATGTAGTGCTGTTCGACCGGATCTTAAAATTATCTATAATAGAAAAAAAAACAAACAAAACAATACCAAATAAATAATAATGTAATGCCATAAAATTCAAAAAAAAAAAAAAAAAAAAAAAACAAATCGCATAAATTTCACATACCTTTAAATTAACTAATTCATATAAAGCTTTTAAAATTTCTTTACGAACATTTTCGCAACAGTCTTCTTCTTCAAGTAAACGTGCCAATAGACAAGCTAAATGTAATGCACTAACTAATGCCCGACACAATTCCAATGGATCTTTTTCCGATTCGGGAACTTTATTTAACATTTTTTGTCCTAATTCAACTTCTCTGACGGCCTTATCAAACACCAATAACATATCGGCAGTTTCAATTGGCGGCACAACACGTCCCCTTGTCACCGGTCGTCCCGCTTCACCCAACATATAACTAAATAATTCGGCAAATGACAGTATTGACGATTGTGTTAATGGACTTAATGGTTCCAATATACTTTGTTGCATTGTTAAGGCATATGTCCATAATTCAATGCAACGATCAAATCGACCAGCATCAGCATAAACTGCACCACGAAATCGTACAAAATAACTTGTATCTGGATGGGCTGGACCAAGTATACGTTCACGTATTACTAATGCTTGCATTCGCATTGCATCGGGATCCATAACCAAATCATCTAATATATGTATATCAGTTACTTCTGTGGCATTATCATATGCATGAACTGGTATTTTAATAACTGGTTTTGGTATATTTGGATATTTATTGTATCGATCTTCCATGGCACGACGCCAAAATGTTAATGCATTTACCATATCACGTTTTTTATCGACATATGTTGCACCTAATAATTCTAATGCGGCAATTCGTTCATCTCTTGTTATAATTGGCAAACTGACTAAATGTTCAACTATTGATAAATGACCTGTAACACTGGCAGCTAATAATGGTGTCATACCTGTTTGCATTATTTTTTATAAATTATGTAAAATTTAAAATACAAAAAAAAAAAAAAACACATTTACCATATGAATCAACATCCATGGTGGCACCGTTTTGTAAAAGCATTTGAAGAATTTCTAATGAACCCGATTCAGCACAATCATGTAATGCTGTATTACCTTTAACACTACGACGATTAACACTAGCTCTTAATGATAATAAATATTGTGCAATCCGTAAATGTCCTTTATAACATGCAATCATTAGGCAAGTATGACCATGTCTATTTGCTACTTCGATATCTAATAATAAAATAAAATTGTAATTAAAACATAATTTTTCAATTGTGCATATAATTAATTGAATGGAATACGGCATGAATAGATTTTTTATTATGGCACATGAATCAGATTTGAGAGGATAATTAGAAAAACGAGTTTTATTATTGATAAACTATATATATTTGTGAAATAAAATTCAAGAAGATGATGCCAGACATTAAAAATAGGGCACAAATAAATGAATATCATTTCTAAGGCTAGCAGAATGTCTTGGATATATTTTTTTTTGACATACACTCTCAGAATTTATGTATATTATATTCATTCAGTCTTCTTATCCTATAGTATTGGTCACTAGCAAATGTACACAATACATATTTACCTTCATGGTGGTGTCACTATGGTAAGTCGATTACGATTTATGTAAATAATGTCCATGCCGATTAATATTTATGAATTATTCGAGACTGAAATATCCAATATGTAGAACTGGATAATTATATTATGTAATTGATTCTATATTTGAAGTAACATGTATATTCTAAACTGCAAAATAATATCATTGTGCCATCTCTCATGTAGTGTACAGATCAAGAATGATGATGATTATGTTCCATAGTTACTCTTAAAAATGCCATAGTTTACTTTTCCACTGTACAGTAAAAACATTTCAGAGTATATTTTGTGTTCCTCACCTTGATTTTCACAATAAAATCAATAAGATAAGACACATTGTGACCGCAAATTTATAAGCTCAATCTTGCTATATATTGTTGTATATAATTCTAAACAAATCACAACTGATTTTTTTTTATTAGAATTTTTAAAACACCCATGTGGTTCATGTCTGTCTCAAATTCAAGTTTCAAATTATACTGATTTAATTCTATTCTTACCTGCACCATTTTTAACTAAATATTTAACTATTTCATAATGTCCATCAAAACATGCAGCTCGTAAAGGTGTTGAATTTGTTCTGGTCGTACTATTCACATGTGCACCATTTTTAACTAAAAGTTTTACAATACCAAGGTATCCAGCAGCAGCTGCACACCATAAAGGCGGTGCACCCTCTATTATTTCACCATCAAATGTTACTGCAATGTTAATTTATTTTACAAAATAAAAAATAAACAATGACAATTTGAAACTATTAATAATTTACCTGATCCTGACTGTTCACAGTCAACATGTGTTTTACTTAGTAAATAATATACAATATCATAATGTCCATTTCGGCATGCAATAACTAATGGTGTTGCACCACCAGTCTTTGATGATACTAACATATTTACTTCTGCTTGTGGTCGTCCATTTAAATATCGCTGAAGAAATAGAAAACAAATAATAATTAAAAATTGATTTTTTTTGTCTCTAGAGTGATTTGATATAAAGTTTGAAAATCTTCGAAAGATAAAAAATGTGACAAGCTCCAACCAGGTTAACACATTGTGAGACACTATATAGGTCACGGGCCACGGGTAATTTTAAACGTTATTCCAGAACTTATCAGTATAGTCTCATGATTAACACTATTGATAGATTAATGTTTGGATAGACTATAATTCTTAATTTAATATAGTTGTGATATGTTGTTCAAAGTCTATATCTTTGGCATTTCTGGTCGAATATTGTCGCCGGTTACATATATTATTGAATTTTTTATATGTTATAATTCGTATCTGCTTTCAATTATAGATTTGTTATAGAATCCTTATATATTCGTACCGCCAAATTGACACCAATACTCAATTTTCGATAAGTTGAGACTAATTTATTCCGGTTTAAATTTAATCGGTAATACATATGAAGAGTGATACAAGTCATCCCAAATCAAATATTTATTAATATATCCAGGTGTGTTGGTAGGTGTGCTATATAATCGATCACTTAATAAGTTCGTAGGATGATATATATATGGTGCCAATATTGACAAATCCATATGATTTTTAGGAAGTATCAAGCTTCAAACGATACGTTTCAAAATTGTATGGTAATCTGACGTTCAGTTCACAAGTTACAGTGGTTGTAGTTACGCTACTTTCTTAATTTTCAAAACAATGGAAAAATCTGAATTTCGTGTGTTGTATTGCTTTTAATGGGTAAAAATACCGTTCAAGCAAAGCAATGGCTTGACAAGTATTATTCGGTCTTTGCTCTATCGAGATAAACGGTAGAGATAGCTGACACTTAAAGATATCAGAAGGCAGTGTATTTACCATTTTGCATGTAAATTTGATCATGAGAAAGCTCTGTACGAAATGGGTACCACGTACACTCACAGTCGGTCAAAAGCAACAACGACGCGTCGACGATTCACAGTGATGTTTTGAGTTGTTTCAGCGCAAAAAGAAGAATATTGCATTCGGTATGTAACAATGGATGAAACATGGATTCATCACTACACTTCTAAATCAAATCGGCAGTCAGCTGAGTGGACAGCAAAAGATGAAAACCGGCCAAAGCGACCAAAAACGCAAATGTCAGCTGGTAAGGTTTTGGTCACCATATTTTGGGAAGCGCACAGTATTTTATTTTTTGAAAGGTATATTGAGATCAAAGATAAATCGTTCTACAAAAAAAGGCGTCGAAATATTAAAGAAACGTTGAAATGAATGTATCAGTCTATGTTGATGAATAAGGTCGAAATTTGCCTAAAAATTGTTGTCTCACATTTGTATCATTGTTATAGATTTGAATATTTCAGTTGAATGGTGCATAAATTTCAAGTTTGTTGTTGAATTGTTTTTTTTTTACCAGTCAACAATAACAACATTGGCATCATCTTTTTAGTCTCGATTACACGCCATTACTGATACATACCGTGATCGAGTTAACAGTGATATCGCGTGGAGGTAAAGATTGGTTAAGCAACTTTGGTGATAGCCGGTCACTCTATTCATCACCAATTGAAACTAGTGTCATACATCTAGTCAAAATTTATATTCCTTATACATTAAACTTTTAAGACACGTCAATGCTGTCAACTGCGTACCATCAAAAGACAGAGAATATGCCTAAACAGAATTGCTATTGAATAAATAAAAGAATTCACCAATTTATCAAAGTTATGTAAATTTTTCGCCAAATAGCAAATTGAATATTATTTTAGCTAGAAAATAAATTGTCTATAATTTTATATTGAATAATAAAAACAACAAATATTTAAAGTAAAATAATTTATACAAATACTCGTCATTTGTGTAAAAATAACTTCTTATACCTTTCTTTATTATCAATAAAAAAAATAAAAAAAAATATTGATAAGACGATGTGTATGTACAAGTATATATTAACAAATAACAGGCAATCAAACATTTATTTGCTCAAATGAAAAGTTTTGCTTAAAATAAATGTTTCAAAAATAGAATAAAATAATATGTAAATTATATCGACATGCAACTATAGAGCAATTGCTAAATTTCTAATGGAATTGTTAGCTAGATTGCATAATCGCTTCTACTACATAGGGTAAATATTGGCGTTGCAGCAGATAAACCACATCTCAATCAAATTACGTCATATATGATCACTAAATATTTTTAGATGGTATCAATGTTCTATTTGTCAACTTAGACAAAACAAGCATATCCTCAACGAACTACAGTGCTGTCTGATATATCTGACTCGTCCAAACGGGACCACAATGACGACAAAAATTAAGTGTCTACGAGTATATATAAATGAACATAGGCTACACTTAAAATATTTTGAAATTAAATTCATATATACTTTAAAATTAGGTATCACCTTAATGACACAACACGATCAAGTCCTTCCGTTCACTTCATTCAATTACCTCTATCATAACAAAAAAAAATCTCTATTACAAATAATTGATAAGACAATTAATGTGACATGCATTCATTTATCCAATCTACAATCTCTTTACATCAAAAAATTAGAATTCTTGAAAATTAGAAGACCAATATATGTGTGTATACGAGTATATAAGACCTAAAATCAATCGACGAATTTATTGTGCTGTTAAAATTGAAAGAACAGACAGTTTCAATTGCATTTATTTTTAAAACTTCCTAAAATTTCAATTGTCATTAATGATTATCCTTGTTTGCAATTTCTCTCACTTTTAGACTAATACTGCATATGAATTCAAGTACAAATTTGAACTTGAATGTGATGTGAATGTTAATTTCAATTCGTATATCCTTTACTTTTTTTTATAAATTGTCTATAAATTATAATATGGGATTGTATTTTTTCAACTAAACCTTATCACATTAGCTGAATTTATAGTAAGACTAAAAGGATAAATGTGATTGATGAAGTAGTATTGAATATAAGTCTGAATTATTTTTCCGATTTTCAACAATCACATGTGTCAACAGATTAAAAACTTAGTCGAAACATTGATAACCACTTAAAACTAATTTTAGTAATCAAAATTTCTGTGAAGCGTGTAGTTAGTAGGATAAGGATATAAATAACTATGTACATTCAAAGCTAAATAAGTTTGTTGTTTGAGATGGCCTGAATATCAGGCGGTCACTCCATTCATCACCTAACATATGAATACATATTTCGGACGATTTTAGATCATGACATTAATAATAATATTTTCATTCTATTTACTGCTTAAAGTTCTGATAAATGGTAAAATTTTATAAATATTTTGAAAATACATTCTAGGAACAGAATAATCTGCATTATACTCCAACTCGTATATACACAATGGCTAAAAATTAACAATCTTTTTATGTACATAATATAATATTGTTCACGAAATTTAATACCACAAATAAAATAATTAAAAAATGATACTCGTATAATGTACGACCAGGGGCAATAACTCAAAATGTTGGATATAATATTCATTTAGCTTTTCAAAGTAAAGATGAAAATTACTGTATCATAACATGCGACCCACTTGATGAAATGATTACATTAAATTGCTCCAAAATAATCGAATCTATAATAAACTTAATATACAGCTGACGATATCGACATGTCTATGCCAGTATGATATTAAGACCATACTGATATCACGAGGATAATAATATTACTTGTATATAGGACAATATATAGAATATATAAGCGTTGAGGTTAAGGGGCAAGTGTATAAAGTGTGACAAGTGTTAAATAACACGCACAATTAATTCGGTGGCAAGCGATATAAAGCTAACTTATCACAATTTTTTTTTCTTTCTGAAAAATGACGCTCATCACGTCATTTTTATCCAAAAGTTGACTGCATACATG
>JANSTX010054703.1:0-10796 GCA_027564355.1 Penthetria funebris | reverse complement strand
AAAGTAAGTTACGCAATCTTATATATATATATATATATATATATATATATACAAAGCCATCATACAGTTTTTGAATATATAGTAGGATCGAATAGAATATATGAAAAAAAGGAATCACTAAAAAAATTTAATATACATACATATAATATAATACATGAATGACATTAATTATCTTATATATACCTCAAGAATTCTACTTTTTAGATATCGTTAGAGAAACAAAAAGATTAATTTGCTGAAGTGATTTATCAAAATATAATATGCAAATAATATTAAATGTTACTCGATATATATTAAATCGCGTTATAAAACTTTGTTAAATTTCAACAAATATGTAAACATTTAAAGTAAAGTTCACAATGGACATTGTTGTTTGTTCATTGTTTGAAAATTTTTGACCAAAATGTAGAAACCATTGTTATTAAATTTATTCATATAGATTTGATATTAAGTAGAAATTGTCTAACATTCCAAACACATAGATACTTTTCAGATTAACTATATATAATTTACCAAGTCTGATTAGATATATTGAATTTTTTTTTTTAAAATTCATTGAATTTTAAAGTGATCATTCTTTTACATATATAATATATATACACTAGTTCATATATCACATTGTAATGAATTTGCTATTTATTATCAATCATAATCTTATTATATATCGAGTATATCACATGCTTACTCAATAAGAAATTTCAACAAAAATTTTATATTTTATCATCTGATTATATAGCGATATTAATGTGCACGTGTCGGCTTTTCCACTTAAAACTTTATCTGAGGTCAATCATACTCATACTCACTTAAAATATTTAATTTTAATTTAAAAAAAATGTTTTTAATCATTTTCGTAATTTCTTTTTTCGGGGTTTTTTTTTTTTTTTTGTCTTGTGTTCTTGTATTTTTAATTTCTTTTGTATTTCATTTTATTGCATATCATAAATTATTTTATTTGGAAATTGATATTTAACATTTTTCGTTTAAATTTGAAACAACTTGACTTCTTGAGTAAGTGCTATGTAATTAAATAATTACTAAACTGGTTAATCTTTGGCTTTTTTTTTTATTCATATGATTAACTTGAGTATTTATCATATAATAACAAAGTACAATCGTACAATATTGCAACAGATTTATTGATTATATTCTTTATTATGAAATAGATTTCTTTTTGTTTCTCGATTTTTAGACAATAATGTATGAATTAAGAAACAGTTTTTAATAAAATATATATTTTAAAACAATAAAGACAAGAAGACAACGTTATAAATAATATTGAAATTATTATGATTGATTTTGTTATTGATTAAAAAAACTACAGATTTAAAAATTATCAAAAAAAAAAACAAATTCAAATCTATTAGAACAGTTTTGAAAACATAATTAAATGTATTAGAAACTAGGAAAATATTTACAATTTAAGACAATGTCTCTTCCATAGAAAAACATTGGCATACTTGTATAAATCGATTAAAAATATAATATAATAATTATCAAAAATTTGATTTTCGTTATTTCTTTAAATATTTGCAATGTTTTGTATTATATTTTCAAAACTTGTTATTTATTTTTGTATGTAAATTAAATTTTATTAATTCTTTAATTGTTTTGTTTTTTTGTTTTTTTTTTGTTTTTAATTATGCTTAACTTGAAATTGAACAATGTATACGAATTCGACTTCTTTTTATATAATTTGAATAAAAAAAAAAAAAAACGAAAATGCTAAAAAAACCTGGCGCCTATAACGTGCCATATTATAAATTAAAAACGTATATAAATTACTCAAAATATATATTATATTTATTTGTATTTTTGTATGCTCACATGGATATTCAATATATGTCGTTGTGTATAGAACTATAATATATATACAAGAATACTCCGTATTTTATCAGCAGAAAAAATTTTTATAAGAAAATAATACAAATTAAATTGATAAAAATAAATAAAATGCAAATATTTAACAATATCGATGATAAAATGTAGAAGAATTAAAATGGAGTTTTAGCTATGTTAATTATTGGAACAAAGTTCTTTATATGAGGTTACTCTAGGTACGAGTTTTTTATTTTATTTACGATATCGTAACAAAACTTGTCAAGAAAATGTGTACTCCTGCCACAGAAAAAAGAGTACATTAAAAGCACTTCTTAAAACAACTGATTTTAAAGTTGGTTCACATGCAATGTTTTATGATTTGTACATTACAATTTTTTCGAATGCAATGAAGACTTTAATTTTAACTTTTGCTTATGTTCATTTTATATTTTGTTAAAAATAAATTTTAGCAAAATTAAAGAATTTTTTCAAATCTTATTCTTTCAATAATTTTAATGTGAACGTTTATAAATTAAAGATTTGTTAAAAAAAATTAATAAAATTTGTACACAAATGTATTGTAGAAAAATTTGTGATTATAATTGTATATAGGACAATAAAACATATGCACATTACAATTCCTGTGACTTTACAGTTTCAAACATTCTTTTATTGTGATTGGCCTATCATTGATCTTGAAAATAATGCATTTTTTGTGATTTATGTGATGCAAACAAATAATACTACTAAATTTATAGCCATCTAATTATTGAGCTATGAATTTTAGTATATCTTCATTAAATGCAGATGTTTCATACATAATCTATTCCATTAGACAACAACACAATGATAAGAGATATTTAAGAAATTTTAACATATAATTTCATAATATGCCCTATACTTTTTGTAAGGAACTTTGTTTCTATTAGGTGTTCCATATGACACCACAAGAATTAATTCAAAATATGTATTATACGAAAGTGAGCTAACCTGATTTGTAGTAGATATAGTGAAATTTAAAAATATACGATTAGTATTTATTATTAACATCACACAACCAATAATTGATTATAATAAATATCCTTCTTTTATATGAATCGTTTTTCGCGTTAAATAAACTTTGCTTTGACTACCAATTACAGAGACACACACTGGTTGTGCTATAAGATTTTAAAAAACTATTTAATTTTTTCTTATTATTGTTTTTTATTTTATACTATAAATAAAATGTGCAAATAAAATTGCTATATGTAAATTGATTTTTTCAATTACAATACGATGTGTACTCATCTATTTATAGTTGTACATCGCGTCTGAATTTTTATTTTTAATATTTGCTATTTTTAAATATTAAAAAAAAAAATTGAATTTTAAAATATGTCTAGTATAAATATATTTAAAATAACAATTTTATTTGAAATTAATATTAAAAAAAAAATAATGTTACAAAGAAATTAATAATATTCATTCATATATACATGCCAGTATTTTATAAATAAAAAGAAGAACCAAACAATATTTCACTTATGATATAGCAGGAAGTTAAAAATTATTTTCAAATCACATGAAAACACTTAACCACATACGTCTATAATATAGTCGTTGTTTACAAGACATGTTGTTGAATTTAGTATGTGGATTTTACTATATTCTCGTATGTCATCCTTTTCATCATATCATCAGTTGAAAAATCATATGTTTGCATTTATGTAAATCTTTTGTATTACATAATAATTTTTGTGATTTCATTTAAATTAGATTGAAACCACGCGCCCAAACTTTTGGTGATAAGTTATTATACAAATAATAGATGCTATATTATATAGTATTATTATAACCAGCATGATACTATATATTATTTTTATAAAAAAAAATATTTTACATGATTAAATTGTGTAAAATTAACAAAAATTGTGAAATCATTTATACTTTTTTGATAATCATTCAAATGATTAACTAACAGGTGGTGGCATACTTAAAGGATACCATATATCGATGACATCCTCGCTAGTAAACGATGTTAAAAAAGAAAAAAAATTGACCAAATATGTTCAAGAATAATGCGGTGATGCAAATATTGTGCATGAATAACACATTTCTATTTTATTTGTTGGTGAAATCCTGGTAAAAAAATCTAGCCAGTTTGACGATCGAGGAGATATCATCACTATTCTTTAAATTAATATGAATATTCGTATATATATAATGATCATTTATGTGCATGACAGCATACATACGGAAGGAAGTGATTATATTATTATTATTAATAATAATTCACGTCTGTCATGTAATAATTTTATTTTTTTTTTAATTTTGTTTTCATTTAGAATAATATTAGATTGATGATTTTTATTTTATGAAATAGTCATCATGAATAGTTTAGCATTAATTTTTAATAATGTTTGTTCATACTTTATTATAAATACGTATGTTATGCATTTTAACATAAAATTATTGTTTTTATTTTAAAATTAATATAATAATACAAAATTCTATAATAAGTACAGTTAGATAAAAGTTGGATCGTGTAAACAGGGACTAAGATAATAATTGTGTTAATATCGCTTTTAATTGAATCTTTTAAAATTGTATGAATTTTTTTTTTACAAACCTACTTTTTTTTATTTTTTATAAATAATATTTTTAATAAATGTATTTTTATATTTTACAGATTAACGGCCAAAGTGTACCCACAATGCCGGCTATGCCAAAATCATCAACTATAAATGAAAATAATTACGTTGAATTAAGTATGCAGGAATCGCCAATTGTTATGGTAACTACAGCAGTAACAAATAATTCCTCAATTCAACCGCAACAACAACAACAATATTTAAAATCATCAGGAAAAAATGACACAATTAAATCATCATCACCGACAACAAGTAGTAATTGTGTACTATCAAAAAATTTAACAACAACCACAACATCGACGACAACAACAGCAACAACTACAACGACAACAGGAACAACAACAGTAAGACGTTCAGCAATTGATTTTCGTTTTGGAAAATCTATTGGCGAAGGCAGTTTTAGTACAGTTTATTTAGCAAAGGATATTCATACAAATAAGGAATTTGCAAGTGAGTAACTTTTTTTTTTTTTTTTTTTTTTATTAAATATAACGTATATTTTCAATGGAAAAAAATTGTACTTTACTCATTATCATACACCATCATTATGATTGCGTAATTTTTTAAATACCAATATGTTTGCCCTATGCTCCCGCACGGAGTAAAGGTTGAGATTAATATATTTGAATTGTTTATTTGAACATTTTTAAGCAACACATTGACAATGAAATAAATTGATTTTTATCGAAAAATGTCATAATATTAAACTTTATCTTGTTGTTTGTATGTACGCACTTTCAAATATCCATTTGTCCCAAAAGTAAATTTATTTGATCTTCTTGAACATCTATCTGCTTAGCATTTGATTGAACTGTTTATCGTAATCCAAATGGTTTTTACTTATCTATAACATTTTTTATTTTTTTTTTTTAAATTCCTACTTACCACTGTTAGGATTGATGGATGAAACAATTTTAGAAAACCTAGAAATAAAAATAAATGGAAATAAAAAACAAAATCAATTTTTATCAACAAAATAATTACTCACACAGTTGATTTCATGAAAATATTTATAAAATCAAAACAATACATTTTTATCATTTTGGTTATTTACCAATTTTATATATCATCATCGTGATGTGATTAGTATAATATTTATTTACAACTAACTAATATTAAATTACGTCAATGCATATAATTATATTGTACGAGTATATTAAACTTACGATAATATGTAAAAAGGATTTGTTGAATACGAATAATATTACAGTTACATGCATATTTTCGGTTAAATTTACTACTTACATGTATGGGGCATCCCCTTCTTTTTTATGTTAAATGACAACAATTTTTATGAAATATTCTCTGCATCTTAATATTGCTTAAATGACTATATGTTTAGTGATTCATTGTTGTTTTACAATAACATTTCAGTCTGCAAAATACTACACGATCTCATGTAAATTATAAATATATTCATTGAAAATTTGACTTATCAGCTTTCTAGAATATACGAATTATTTTTTTTTTTATAATATTAAGTAACTAGAAACATTCTATATTAATATTGATTCTTTATAGTTGTGACACTCTTTTCTTTTTAAAGTATCGATGATCATATTTGATTTTGATATGACTCGTTTTGGGGATATATTTTTTCCTTTTATACCATTTTTTTCTTAATCTAACTAATCAATCAATTATCTCACTGTTGCTTGCCAACTTTTGTCCTCAAATTCACATATAATATATTTAAAGCTATCTGATCTATTCAACCATATTTCCTTAAGATTATAATGATTTTGTAATATTTAACTTTATATTCTTCATTTCATTAAATTACGGATAGTTATGAGTATTGTGTACCGTATATAAAATCATTTGTAATAAACAATATTTGTAGATAAAATTTAACAAGAATTTATACCTTGTAGTAAAACAATCACATCATCACCGGAAATGTTTGATGAGAAGATATGTTTGCTAGTATTTTTTGTAATTTTTTATTTATTTATTTTTTTGCAGTTGTACGATAGTAGTCAATGTGATTACATAGGCAAGGTTTATTATCATATTTTTGTTATGTTATTATTTCAAATTGATAATAATAAAATAAAAATAATTAAATGCACACGAGCACTATAAGTATATAGAATAGAGGTCATCAAAACTAAAGTAACACACAATATATATACATATATTGTTTTGTGTATGTTGCTAATTAGTTAATAAATGCGTTTTTAATTTTTTTTTTATATTTTTTATGATAAAAATCTATTTCTATTTTGTTTTTAAATTAATTTTTATTTAACATTACTTTAAAATGAAAGAATTTTGAAAATTATTCAAAACGTGCACACAATAACATACATTTGTTACTGTCATTCAAAAACAATTTTTTTTTTTGTCGAAATATTTGTTTATAATTTGACTTTGACATTCACTACTTTATTGCAAAGGTTAATTTATTTTTGTTTATTTAATAATTTTACTACAATATAAATATCAAACAATCAAAAAATCATCATTATAATCAAATACTATCTATCTTCATTCCATTTCTCAACTTATGCTATTATGAATTATATAAATGTCATAAAGTGGATGATCTGACTGAGTATCGTATGTTTATCAAAATTGATTATTCGCTTTCTAAACTTATTTTATTGATAGGCAAATTGACACGAATGGTTTTAAAAACTACAAGAAATTGATTTTATTTGTACGCTTTCAAATTACTAATTCATACATAATTCATGAATAAATAAATTAAATTGCAGTATATATATTTAATATTAATAATATAACTTAATAATATCAATTTAATTAATTTATATATTAAATTGCAATATATTGGATTTTTTTTTTTGCATTGACGCCCGATGTTACCGCGTGAAATAAATGTCTAATATTGATTTAAATTTCAACATAACTGGTCTAAAGTCTGTAATATTTCACTATTATTGTAGTAGACTTTAGTATAGTTTTTTCATATACTAAAATAATTTATTAGAAATGTACAATTAATATTATGATATGCATAAATTACTGCGTTTATAATTAAAATCAATTTATTTTGTGTAATTATTGATAGCGAGCTTCGTTGCTAATATTGACGCTAATGCGTTAATTGTTTACAAAAAATATATTATTATTTAAAAATGATTTACAATAAATAATAGGTAATAATTAATTACATGGTAATATTACTCGTATATCGATTATTGATATATGATATTTTCTTAAAATATTTATTTATATCCTGCTGAGAGAAATCAATTTATACAACGATAATATTTAAATTAGTATATATTTCAAATACTTTATATATAATAAATATGTACGGAGGAATATTATTTAGTGTTACATATATTTTTAAAATATGTCACATATTTGCGAAATTTTCAGTTAATTAATATTTAATTATTTTCTTCATAACTATAATTTATCGATTATGTTATATATCGTATTAAATTATATATTATAAATATATTTATTTATATAAATAAATGTAATTACATGAAAAAATAATTCTATTTGTATATGATATCTTTTATTCTCTACCTTGACTTACTTGCATAATAAATTAATGACGCCATGTTCCTCGTATATTACGATAAATATTTTTATTTTTTTTTTAATTTTTAGGTCAAATAATATTTACAATTTAGTTGTTGTAATGTTTAAAATGATTGAAAATTATGTTTTTCTTATTCATATCTATCCATATTCATTCATTCATTTTGGAAGTACTTTTATCGATAATTTTGGGTACCTATAAATAATGATTTTTCTAATCATATAATTTTATTGCATTTTAACAATCTCCTTATATAATTCTACGAGTATCATTCCTGTTTTGATGTTTTTTAATTAAACAACCAACAAATTGCTCATTTTTAAAAATAAAATATATATTTTTCCTTCTTTTTATTGCAAAATATGTTGATTACTAATTACCGTTTTGTATATTTTAACGCATTCCATTTTATTTATACCGCGAGTATAATAATAATAATAATAATGAACGTTATTTGTATTTTCTTATATTATTATTAATTCTACCGCTTAAGAGATATGAAATCATTTTTATCACTTTCATTCATTTATTTATTAAAAATTTAAATATTGCCATTAATATGCTTTTTATTTGTGAAAAGCCTTATAATTTAATAATAATTACTAATAAAATTGACCAGAAACACTAGATATTGAATATGATACTGATTAGAATAATTAATGGAAAATATTGTGATCGTCATATGGAGAATGATATTATGTGTAATTGAAGCAAATTTTGGTATAATTCATGTGGAAAAATATAACTGCTACTAGTACTCGTATATTATACTTGACTGTTTCCGTTTGCCAATTTAGTTTGTATCCTAGTTTTTATATTCGTGTTAATGTGTGTGTCACGATAATTTCGTGAATCTCGAGTTTTTAACACTTCTTATATGGAATGTGGATTAAATTTATGACTTTTGAAAATTTTTAAAATGGTGTTTAAGATGTGAATGCGTTATACGATTTTACACACTCAATACATGAAACCGGATTTTTTTTGTTTGTGTTGACAGAGCTTCGCCTTGACTTGTTTTTCATTTCGAAGGAGTAATGAGTAATTGTGCATAATTTATATGAAAAATGATTACATTATAGACTAGTTACATATAGATTTTTGTTGATTTTTTGTATGAAATCCCTTTCAATTAATTAGTGTTTTTTTTTTTTTTTAACTGTAGATGTTATTTGTTTAAACTTTCTCGGCTAACAATACCTTGAAATGCGTTAATAGTGTTTTGAATCGTTTTGCAATAAAATAATGTGCATTTTGAATCAATATTGTATATATGTAGAATGTTGAGTATATATACAAAGACCATTGCCGCATAATTTTGTAACAAAAATAAATTGCATAGTTTCACTAGAATTTATTTTGTCGCGACAGTAAATAAAACTTTAAATTATCGCTTTACTGTTGCGATAAAGTTGTAATTATTTTAACTTTGCGATAAAGTTGGAATTATTTTAACTTTTTCGCTTCACCGCAACATTGCAGCGTATGCATTGCACTTTAAAAACAAAATACATATGTTTAATTTTTGGGTAATAGTTTCGCTTTAGCTTTGGTAAGAAAATAGCTTATTATATTGTGTATCTAGATGGTAACTCGTGAATCAACAAAATATATAAAATAGATTAAAATGAATAAAAAAATGTATTAATATATTTTCCAAGTGTGTTTTTGACGTTTCATCCCAACACTTCCGTTAGTATTGTGCTTGGACAAAGATCTTGGATATTGTGTAATTATAATTTTTGAATTTAATTTTAATGTCAATATTAATATTCAAAGTTACAACCAACGATTGGCAATAGTAAATAGTTACACTTTTTTATTGATAATGTGTATACATTTGCTGTATAGTGTAGACTTCTTGTACATTCTTATAAATGGTGCTAAATATATTTATTTTCTTGTCAAATAAAAGAAATTTTTTTTTTTATTTTCTGAATGAAATGTTGTTAATTTAAATTGAGCAAAAATTACCATAAAAAATTTATTCTATCATATAAAATTTATATCTGTAAATATATATTATAATCTTATATTGAATTTTACTCATGTTTATTAATTTTTCCGTTTTATAGTAGTATCCTTTATGGGGGAGAAAACTAATAAACGATTTTCTATTTGATTTTATATTTCTTATACATTTAATATACGCGCCACCACTCCACCCCCCCGTATATTGTAAAGGAAATACTTATTTTAATATACTCTTCATTTTATTATATTATTTATTATTTACATAAGCTATTATTGTTCAAATATATTCTATAACATATCGTTTTTATAGTTTTCTATTTACATAATTCTAATCAATATAATGTATATATAGATGAATCTTATATTCGTGACTATAAAATATAATTTTGTCAGACTTTTTGCTGTTTAACAATATTTGACTATTTCGTTGCATTCAACTTGTATAACACAACAACACCTAAGGTGAAAGTTGAAATAAAATGCATTTTTTTCACCTTATTAAAATTTTACTTCTATCAAATCAAAAGTATTATCAAAACCACACCACCACTTAACCTTTAAATATTAAATTTTGTATTGCAAGTTGATAACAAATTCGTCGTGAACTTTAGATATATTTGAATGGAGAAAAGATGACACAACTATAAATCTTGAATTTATTAAATTATGATAACATTCATCATTTAACCTTTTAGAAATATGATGGATGATGAAATGAACAAATTGCATTTAATTATTATTATTATTAACACTATGTGATAAAATATCCTTTATTATTTTTAAATCTATAAATTATTTTGTGATGTATTTTTTTTTTTTTTTTTTTTGTTTTTTTTTTTGTATTTTTT
>JANSTX010054701.1:9350-23661 GCA_027564355.1 Penthetria funebris | reverse complement strand
AGTCGATTTGCTGACCTAAAATGAGATTTAGTAAATGGAAAGATGGACTCTAAGTACTTTCGTGAGCGACTGAATAGGCCCGAAGTTCAGGTTGCTCAAAGTTTGGTTGACTGAAAACTGGTTACAAGACGTTTCGATGATTTTACTCCAAGTCGTGGTGAAATCAAATCTTAAAACATCTAAAGAGCGTTAAGTCAGCCTGGCACCGATAACATATCACCCGAAATGTTTAAAGTTGTACTTGGATGGCATTGCATCAATATTGGATCTCATTATTAGTGAAGTATGGTTATGTATCATGATATACCGAACTTATGGAAAGAGGGGTTGATAATTAAATTGCTGAAAAAGGGTAACTTGAGTATGTGCGAGAACTGGCGTGGTATCACATAGGCGTTGATCACTTCAATTTTGTAACCAGGTATTCGAAAATAACAGCAGGCGTGGTAGGTCTTGTACAGAATTCCATCAATCCATTACGGATTATTATTTTGCAGTAGATTGAATGGTAAACGTCATTTTATTATTTATCAACTTTCAGCTTTCATTCGATAGTATTGATCGTGGTATGATGTGAACACTTCTAGATAATTGTAAAATGTTGTCTAAGCTGATGAATATTATTTGTGGTATATTTGAGGATGTTGACTTTGGCGACATGAGTCGGACATGACAGTTTTTGAAATATAGCTCACAAATTGGTCTAAAGATCAGTGTTTCAAGGATGAATTTAATGAAAATTGGTACGTCGAGGAGATATTCACTTGCAGTCAACGACGAAGAAGTGAATGAAATAGGTAACTATTACACTCTTTGGGAAGTTTTTTTGCCAAATGATATGGTGGTGCTGTGGCAGATGTAAAGTTTCATATACAAAAGACTCGGCAAATTCAAGTTTGCGTCACAATAGGTACCTTAAATTTATGACCAAATATAATATAAAACTAGAATTTGTGGCGACTGACAGATCTGGAGGCGATGAATAAAATTGTCAACCGACAAAAGTGTATTCTGTAGGTTATTTGAAGCCAAAAAAACGTGGCAAATAACCGTCATTATGGAGACTAGTACCAGTGTGGAAGGGGATGGAGTGAAGTAATGGTCCTGCCCAGGGATCGTGAAGATTAGAGGTTGTCGGTTGCCGCTCTATGATCCCGCGTGGAGTAACGGTAAAAAAACACAATGACGATGATGATGATGTAACTCAGGTCACCCAGTATAAGAAATACGAAATTAAAATTGGTGTAACCTTTACTATAATAAAGATGATACCGCATAATTCTGCGATACTATCAACATTTTTCTATTTATCTTTGATTATGTACTGGTTCACATATCTGATCTTATCTTATCTTATCTAATATAGGAAACGGTAAATTAATATTGATGTGAAGCCCAATTTCTGTGACACAAGTTAAGTTAAGTTGATGATGATACCGTAATTATCTGTGTTACTATCTTCACTTTTCGACTGGGTTAACATACCTTGTTGTAACATATCCTACTATATACAGTAATCATAATTGAAATGATGTCTCATCTCAATATAATACAATTGTGATATATTACATGAATAATATGTTGCCTATGACAACTACATTTAAGGTCTTTTAACTCGTTGCTTGTGGTTCGACGATTGATTTGCTTGTCATATGTAGAAGATAAAAGAATTACATTTATAGATTACCGAAATAATACGTTAGCTTTTATGTAACTAACTATATTTGAAATTCTTTTTGATTAATTTTCAGTACAAACGTAAAATTCTGTAATCCATCGATTTTTCAGTAGCTCATATAGTTTGCGAAACATAGTGAACGCTCACAATGAAAATGTTGAGTTTAAATTTTGTATAGTTTTATACGTTGCTGAAATCACTAATAATATGAATTTAATTAGCATATTTGCTGAACCTTCATGTACAAAATTATTATAATAATTATGTATGCTTAACGTTGTCTATCATATACATAAATGTACTCTATCTGTTATGTAATACTCATATAATATTAGTATATTTAAAATGTGAAATGAATTTATCTATCCGTAGAAGCATATATTTTAATTATATATTTCACTAGATTCGCCATAAAAATTTGAATACTGATCAAATTAAATATTAAATTCCAAAAATTTTACTCTCATATTTCTGAAATTCCATGATTTTTAAAATTCGTATAAATTGAACTAAAAATGTTTACATTATTACTGTACGTATTGTGGTATATATGGCTCCATTCTCTAAATTTATAACTCGTATATGTTATTTTATCATTATTTTATACAAAAAAAAAAAGAACTCTACAATAATAAAAATATTTAATTTAAATAATTTATACAAAATTTAATTAAAATATGCATTTATTAAAACGTGCTTTCAAGCAGCATCAAAACTTTTCTAGAAATTTATTAAAAAAAAAAAGTTACCATAAAATACATTTTTACTAAAGTACATTAGAAATCTTCAGAAAAATAATAAAAAAAATCAAAATAATAATAAAAATATATGCAATTGCCAATATTATTCAGGTTATATATTCATTTATGGTTTTCAACATCATTCAACTTTTCAATCCTCCAGCTCTTGGTTCTTGGATTTCATTTTTAATGTAATTGAATTTTATAATTTACTCACATATACTCGTAATCGTTGCTAGTTTGGTCACAGTATGATCACAGTTTAAACCAGCCGATTAATTATTAGACTAAAATATATATTCATAGTTCCACTGATCAATCATCTTCCACCTTTGACATGTATATCTAGTCTCGATATATCGATATATTTCATCCCATCAACAAAATTGAATATGTCGATGGTATACATTTTGTCGTCTCACGCATACTAACTTATCGACTGCAACTAAAGTCATGAATCTACATCTAGAAACTATACTTAATTGAATAGAATTAAATTGGTACGTTTAATTAATTAAATTAAACCTGAACAAATCTGAGACTAACTCGACCTAATGCAAACAAACTCGACCTAATGTATAACAAAGATTTGGTGTTAATCTATGATTGGTGACGTAAAATTCAATTCAAGTAAAACACAACTATTTTTGTTAGCACATAGGCAAGCTAATCTTGAGTCCCATATAAATTGTGATATAAATTTGTTGCCTGACTCTTTGGATTTCAATTATGTTGAAACGTACGTAAATTGCAATGAAATGATTACATTTTATGAACGTAGTTAAAAATACTTCATGAACACTTGGTTTCTTGCGTTATTGTACGAAATGTTTCAGTCGAGATAATATTGCTATTATATATAAAACATATATAAGGTCTCTAATGGAGCACGATTCACCAATTTTGTGCCGGTGCTCCCTTGACCACACCCTAAGTTTCCTAGTTAAAATTCAAAGGCGAGCCCTTCGACTTATAGGCGATGCTTGTGTCACGGATCACATATAGTTTGACTTTAGCATAGGATGCTCTATCTCTATTCTATAGCTATTTTAAAGGTGATTGCTCTAATGAGATCGCTGGTATTATGTTCAATATTCTGGTATATTTTCTTTTAATATTTTCAGCTTGCTCGATTAACGCATTTGTGTTCTGTTGATTCTTGATTATATATTTGACCGAACAATTAAATTTCGGTGCACTTTCATAACGCGTGCGTCTCGTCTTTGGAATCCGAAGATGTGATTCCAGAATTTTATGGTATCCAAAAAATTCAAATCAAATATTCACAGATTCCTGCATTCTATGGGGCTCTTACCATATGAAAGCGCGCACTTAAAAGTTATTTTGTGTTTGTGATGCTGATACGAGTTTGGTTTACAATATTGAATTGTTTACATTCATGAAGTGCTATAAATCATGATACTTTCTTAACAGTTAATTTTAATAGATTTAACTTTATTAATAAATGTTTTGTCGATTTATTTAACGAACAGATGAAACCAGATCACCACAATAATTCCGTTACATAAAACCAATTTCTTATAAAAGATCTCACTGAATCACTAAATGATGATGTTGCTATATGTGAATGATCCGAATTCAGACTTACATATTGTAAAATGAAATTTGATATTATTATTTGTTAATATTTGTACAAGTATATCCTGAAGCTAATAATTATAAAAGTTATTTTAAAATTCTTCTCTCAGACAAAAGAATGGGGTTTAGCTAAATAATAAATAAAATTTTTATAAAATGTATCATTGAAGTGAACCGATTTGGAATGAAAATCCCAGTTTTATTATTTTTTTTAAAAGATTTCAAGGAATTGTTACTGAATTTATTAAAACGTAACATAACTTATATATGAACTCAAAGTATACGAGTATTAAACATTTATTTACAATTATGTGCTTTAGGTACGAAATTTGTTGAAGTCTTCCAGGCAATTAAGTACATGAATATATACGTGTAATATACGAGCATATAATACGTAACTATACGAGAATATAATACGTAACTATCTACGGACGAGTTACACACAGGCACGTAATTATATCTGAGATGTTTTATTTCTATATTTCAATTCCTTATTTGCCCAAAATGTCTTTAAAATTCGATGTAGAAAGTTTAGTATAGATAATACTAGATAAAAACGAATGTAACCCAAAAGAGATTGAACTATGTCTGTGCAGGTACTACAGAAATCATCATATAATCGTATCGACAATATTAACAATTAAGTATTCAAGAATATTCAGATGAATGTTACAGTTGAAACTGAAAATATGGAAACTTGAAAAATATTACTAACATTTTACGTGTACATTGTGAAAACGATTATTCCTGTATTCATATTGACGGCTGACAAATTGGCTTGAAGACGGACAGACAACTTCGTTGTTGAATTAAGTTAATTTCTCTTTATTTATCATCATCATCATCATCATCATCATCATCATCATCAGTTCAAACTTCATTTCGCGTGAGAGTATTATGCATAATCGAACAACTGACATTCTTTACGATTTCTAACTAGAACATTCACTTCCCACCAAATGTTAGCATTTGTGACAGGTATCTTTAATGATTCCAAGGTTTTCTATTATTCTCTGAATTCTAGTCAAGTGTGTAGTTTGCAATATCACCTACTGTTCATCTTGGTGTATGGCCAATTCAATTTTACATTCTTTGGATGCCAATCCTGTTGATCGCCTCCAAATCTATCAATCTTGACAAATTGTCGATGCAATTTTGTTTCGAACAAAATTATCTGCAAATTATGTTTTCTGATTAAAATCAATATTCTGCAGTCGAACAACATTAATGCATTTTAACCCGTCAGAGGTAATAGAAGTTGCCGTATTCAATGTTTTGTAAATATTGTATGTATCCAGATTGTAATTATGGCAATCGAAAAGCTCGCCATTCTAGTTTATATGTGCCATACCGTGTGAAATATTAACAGGTTTCCAATCAACATTGTTCAAGTTAACCTTTGCACTAGTATCCACCATACATGTAACAAAATCTGATTTTTCAATTCCATTAATACTTTGTTATAGATAATTGAATATAAAATACACATTTGTCATCCATTAGTATTTTATCCTTATTGCCAGAAATGGAATAATATATCAGACTAAACGTAATGCCTACTAAACATTGCGAGATATTATATGAATCTCAGAGTTTAGGCCTCGAACTAATTATTAGATAGTCAGTGGAATGGAAATGAAACAATGAACACGTCATCAAAACACACAAAAAAAAAAACAAAAATTTGGCATGCTGAGGCAGAACAATTCCATTAACATCTATTGAATTCAAAAAATGAATGAAAATGCAAGGACACAATGTCTTAAAATATAATTGTAGCCATGAAGGAGAAAATAATGATTTTAAAAAAGTTTAGTACCTATAACATACTAGGGAGAATGATCGAATAATACAAAATTTAAACATTTGTTCCCTAATACATAAATGGGAAAAATGTTGATTCCCAGAAGTGGTTAAGGGACTGTTAAAAAATGGGACCCGTAACTGGTCCTGAGATTTCTAAGCATATATTTCATTGTCTCTTGATATGCATTGTGAATAAAATGTTTGCGGACCGATTTTATTTGGCCACTGTTTTTTGTTTTGATGGCATTTGTCAGTAGTGGTCGATAACAATTTATTATGCCTAATGCCGCAGAAATGTGTTGTGAATGCATTAAAATTTAATTTAAATAAGTAATTGTTCAATTGTGAATACGCGAAAAAAATTAAAATTTTTTGTTTTAATCGCATGTGCCGTGAAAGTTCAAAATTGCGAATTGGCTGACATTGTTAATAAACAAAATTGACGCTATTGGTTTACTGAAAAACCTTAATTGATACATCAACGACCATATTGCAGCCTCGTTGGAAAAATGTTTTGTGCATGATTTGGATTAATTGAGCCCACATCACGTATGATTCCAATATGTGGTAATAAGTGATATCGACCATGATCCACTGATTTGGTTTCAATTTAATACTCGTTCATTATTTTGTCGCAGCCTATCTCTCATTGTTTCTCATTGAATTTTCCAACATTATTGGGTTGAGTGACTAACACCATTGACCAACACCACCACCACCACTATCACCCTGTCTCCCTCGAGACCCTGTTCCATTTCTTCCATGTATATTTCCATAAGGTTTACATCTTTTAATAAAACCACGATTATAAAGTAATTCTTTAATCCGTTTTTCAGCTGAATTCTTTTATATAACCATATTTAAATCAATGGACATTATTCTTTGGAGTTTATAGTCGTATAGCATATGCACTGTAAGTATTTTTTATGTACTACAGTAAGTACAGGCTGTGTATTTATATTATTTATTAACTTATTTGTTTAATGACAAAAATGGTAAATAAAATTTACATTAAAGACATATTTAACATATAAAATAAGATGTGAAGTATTTATATATCATTTACCTTATTTCTGGCATATTATACAATGGGAGAGTATTCGCATATTTATATGTTCAGTCTTTGTTGTTACATTTATTTTAATTTTATAATATTTTATGTTTATAAATTGCGACTTATGTTGGTTGTACTCGTATAGTTGGTTCTAATACTTAGAATCCATTTTATTCCTCGAATAAGAAATATTATTCAAATTGTAGATTCAATTATATGGATATTGTGTGTTATTAATTTAAAATATAATACACTGAATTTGCTTCTTATTTACCCAGTTGAGATTGCAATTTAAAGCTTTCAAGTCACATAGTCAGTTAGTGATTTTCGAAGTGAATTTATCAGAAAGAAAAAAAAAAAAAAGTCCTATAGAGAAATTTCAGACGAAACGTTTAAAATTTAAAACTAAGTTGCACAACAGTACAATACATCAAAAAGAATTGAAGTGTACAGTGTATTTTGAAGGTTCACAAAAATTACAAATTTAATTACTTTGGCTAGTTTTAGTGTTATTCTAAGTTGTACAACACCCACCTTTTAATGCGGACAATATACAAAAAGTATGAATATTTTTTTTTTTATTATTTTAAATCTATTATTGATATCAATCAGTCTCTAAATGGAATTAAAACTATCAATCTATACTTCCATCAATCATTGACTTTTCTCTGTGAGGCACCTACTGACGAAAACTTGAATTTGTGACACGATGTTATTTGTTATCTTCCAAATTTCGCAGCCAGACAGACAATAGTACCGATAAAGAATTTTTTTTGAAATTTGTGTCGATCGTCTTACCGCCCTTTAGGCGGATATGATTTCACAACTTAGAGCAGAATCGCTGAATAATCGTCTTGTGTAGCTGGTTTTTGGTCAACCGGACTTTGGGCAACATAAACTTCGGGCCTATTCAGTAGCTCACTAAAGTATTCAGTCCATCGTTCCATTTACTGAGTCTAAATTGAGATCAGACACCCATCCCTAAATAGAATTGGACTTTCAGTTTTAAAGGACCGCCCGGTTAGTTTGCCTTGTCCAGTTGACTATATTGTGTCCGTAGATTATTGGTTGGTCCATCGCATTACTGTTGTTAATCACACTATTGATGTTTCTCCAATTCATTATTTGATCCCATGTATCGTTACTAATCGATTCCTTCCTTTCATAATTAATGAAACTCAAAACATTTTCGCCGACTTGTCTCAATGCGTCTGCGACTGTGCTCCAGTCTCGTCGAACGCTATAGCCAGATTTCGTAAAAATGGGCGATTACATTAGTTGATGTCAATTGCTCACATGTGTATTAAAGGTTTAGATGATAATGGTAAATAGTAAAATACTGACATGTTTCTATGCGCTTCTTTGCGAACGTCTTCTGTCCTAAACATTTTTTTTGGTTCGGCAAAGATTCTGAATTTAACACTTTATCGTAAACATTAACTTTTTTTTTTTTTACAAAACCTAATATTTTTTGTTTTTTTTTTTTTTCATTTCAGAATTTTTGGAATAATGCGATTGTTTGTCATTTTATTAACACTACTAGCAATTCATCAAGTTAATGGTATAGGATTAGGATGTAAGTATCGTATTATAATTTTTTCTATTCTTAAATTTGGAATGTAGTTTTTTAATTTATACAATTTATTTTACATTAGTTCTTGAATATTTCACTTTAGTGGTGTCCACAGCTACCTATAATTTGTTGTTGAGATGGTAATATCAACCTGTCGATAAACACGATATTAAAATACTATTGTTTTTAGTTTCGACTATACGCAATTACTGATATTGATTATATCGTGATCGAGTTACCGCTTGGCGGCACCTCGATGTATGTCAGTCGATCACTACATTCGTTACTTTACAGATAACATTACTTTCGTTGCCATATTAAATCTATAAACTATTAAATATTTTTTTATTATACCGCCTTATTTTACAAAGTTATTGAATGCGGTTTTGTAGCTTATGTATCATTTAAGAAGCGGCAATAATGTTGTAATCTATTGAATATAACTACTTGTTAAAATTTTAAACTGTTTTATTGTCCATCCATTCCTATACTAGAACTAGAGTGGGATAGTCTACTTGTCTTTAATATAAATAATTTGTACGTGTATTGACAACTTTGATCATTGCCATATATAATGGCTTCTTTCTCCATATATGTCGCTAACACTACAAAACTCTGATAAATCGACCAAGTGAAAAATCGAAAATATGTATGGATGCAGTAAGATAAGGTGCTGGAATGAACCTGCCCGAAGAGAATCAAATGTTCGGGTGGGCTTGGGAGACATGACAACATCATTTCGTGTCATCGATATCAATTCGAAACTCAATTGAAGTAAAAAATACTAGGTATTTTCTTTAGTCATTTGCTGGACAATTTGAACACGATGCCATCATCAGTGCCCAGGGTTGAAGACGTTTTTTAATCGATTCTTAACAATTATTCTCATTAACAAGACACATCGTCCTGTCAATATTCCGACTATAGTTCTGCGTAATTTTGATACACGTCAGTATCGCTGCCACTTCGCTAAATGTGTGTATGGTGTCTTTGCAAACTCAGCTGAGATTGCTAATATTATGTCCAATATTAGGGTATTCACTCTAAATATTCGATTGTTACACTCGCGTTCTTTTAATTTACGTACGTCTCGTCCGTGGAACTTCCTTTCCGAAAATTATATTTATTATATGATCGCAAACATTCAAAACTAATATTTACAGATTCCTTCGCTTCAATTGTAATCCTTTCCCCATTATCCCATACGCACTTGTTAGTCAGTTTGTGTTAATAAAGGGCATATAGCATTTGTGTTAATTAAGGGTATAGCATTCCCTAAAAAATAGCAATAATATAAAAATGTTACAATTTTATTTTTTTAATTTAATTACTTTCTGTTTTCAAAAATTAGGGATCTCTCCAAAAGGTGACATAAACATCGAAGTTGGAAGCACTCTTAGATTAATTTGTACATTAAATTTGACTAATAAACATGCATATGGGATGAATAGTTCAAATTTAGCATTTTTTGACAAAAATTCAAGTGTGGTTGATGGCCGACATATAACAGTAATAAAATTTAGTAATTTTTAATGTAAAAATGTTATAATTTTTTTAAAAAATTTTTAGCGACTAAATGAAACTTCTATTGCTATGCAAATTGATAATGTTGAAGAAATGTCTCAATCATATACTTGTAAGTCATTGTTTACAACAAAATATCATGGTGTTGATGTGGTAAAAATTTATGTTGGTAAGTTCTTTTTCGTCCTTTTTTTTCATAAATAATAACTACGTATACATTATGACTACACATTTTATGTTATTATTATAATAAACAACTAACTCAAGAAGAATTGATATGTTTTTGCTTCAGTGTTGAAATAACATACGTTTTACTGATTTTGTCTGCTACAATATTTCCATTCCTACAACTAGTAGCTACACATTTCCTGTATATGTCAATACATTAATAACTAATTTCTTACAAACCGTCCTGGATAAATTTAACTTGTGCATAAGAGTATACATGAAAGTCCAATAACATCAACAAGTATAGACGTTTGACATAACTTCAGCTATCTATCACGATGTTCCCATATATAAAGTTCAACTTCAACGACTTGATTATATGTCATTTATTTCCGAAGATATTATTAGGAGATTCCAAATTTTATTCACAATTTCCCTAATTAGCCATAAAGCCAGCTCGAACAATTTTTGTTGGTTTTCTGTTGATTTTCAATATACAAACAGCAGATTGTTTGATGAACGATCATTGAATTTTTTGAAAAATTTTTTTATTCGTCCAATTGACAGTTTGAGTTTTTTGTTTGAGTTTTGCAGTATTCATCATAGAATACCATCAAACTTTTTCATAGCTAAATGTTCACAAAATTGTATGTACTTGACTCTTACCAATGTAGCTAAATAAATCTAAGCATATATGTTATATGACTGTTAGTTTGCAGTATGACATCGTGTACGCTTCGATCACTGCACAGAATTCATCACTTACACTAGTACGACCATGTTTGAAATCTGAATACCAATTTTAAATGGTCCATGTATGATGGGTGTTTCGTTTTTTTTTGTTAATTCCCTCCAGGGATTTGTTTAGTTTTTTTATATTAAATATATAAGAGAATTGTATCTTTTAAATACTTTTAGGTTATAAACCGCAAAACGTTACGAATTTCAAATGTAGATCAAATAATTGGGAAAATATGGTATGTACGTTTCAAAGGAAACAAAATCCACTTGTACCAAAATATACATTGACCTATTCGGTGGATAATATAAACGTAAGTACATGTAAAATTGATTGATATAGTGAGTGTCCTGTCCTTATCATATTTAAATTTTATAGTTTATTATGTAGAAATCGATATTTAAATATTTTTCTTCACTTTTTTTTATCTTTTTGCTCATTCATTTACAAAAATACATGATCGAGGAGGGTAATATTTGAAGAAATAATTTTCTGGAATTCTTTACAGTTTAATGTAAGAGAGATTGGAAAAAATAGAAATAAAAATTTGCTCGTGAATGTTCTTCTAATTAAATCTTTATAAAATTACTGATTTTAATTAACATTAAATTTGGAATTTATTTGTAAATGGATTATTGTCATGAACACACATAATAATTCAAAAATAAAATTCAGTCCTTGGAAAAAATAATTCCAAATTTAGTGTACGAGTATGTTTGGCTTTTGAATTGTTTTTAGTTTTAATGAGTGTTAATGCATTTTATATTAATATTATAATTAAGAGATTAGCAATTGAGTTGGCTACATATGTTTTGCACAATAACTAGACAAAAATAATAATTGCTATTAACAAAATAACAAACCGTTTTTAAATTTACAAACGATAACTAAAGTCCTTCTAACGAAAAAGTAATACAAATACAAAACATCACAATCATTTCACGTTACACGTTAATTTGTGAGGGTGCATATATTTTTAGTCTTATACTCGTAGATTACAGTTTTGGAGGAACTAACAGAGTGATTCATTAAATTTCTGCAGAGTATAATTTATATTAATAAAATATATCAGATGTCCTGAGAACTATTTGTACATATTAAAGCTAGCTAATATTCTAATTTATGGAAAATATTATAACCATTTGTGATACGGCCTAAAATGATATTTACAAATAATGAACTTCACACCATCTCAAAATCGATTCTAATAATATGCGATGCTATTGCGTTAGATCAGATAGCAAAAAATTGATTACATTTTTGATAATAACACAGCACCATGGAGATGTAGATATTTATAACCTCAAACGACTTCAAACAGCCGTTGGATAGTATTCGTTAATGATAATAATTTTAAATTAAAACAATATTCTACTCAAGTTTTACTTAATGAACTCTATTATAAAACATAATACTAAAACCAATATTAACATAAATACTAATTAAACCCTACACTACTAAATAAATCCAAATGATAATATTTAGACTAAACAGTGGTATGATGTGAACATTTCTAGAAAGTCATTCAAGTATAAAACAGGAATCTATACTGTGATCACTATTGTTCCTGTTCGTTACCATTACCCAGATATGTATAAAAGTTAACTCTGAACTGTATGGTATAAGATGAGGTTGAATCGATCGCCTTGAAGATCTTGACCTCCCGGACACAATTTGTTTGTTATCGCAACCTGAGTTAAATAAAATAATGAAATTAGAATGACTTGTGAAATACAGCACATAAGTCGGTCCAAACATAAATGTTTCAAAGACACAACACTAATGCAGATTTATAATACCTCTGTTAACTTGCGGTCAACGGTAAAGAAATAGATGATGTAGAGGACATTTAATGTTTGGGAAATTTTTTTCGAATCGATTGTGATGCTAAAAAAGATGTAAAGTTCCGGATATAGAATGCTCGGCAATTTTCTGTTCAAATACAATACCCAACGATAATTTGTGAACAAAATTGACAACCTGAAGAAAGTAGAATTGAATCGGCCATAGATTGGAATCCGTAGGGTAATAGTAAACTCGGTCGCCCAAAAACTGCGTGGTGGCAAAGAACCGAAGTGAAGTGAAGGTGCTGTCCAGGGAATAATGGCGGTTGTTCGTTGCCGCCGCATACTCGCACATAGAGTAAAAGTTGATGCGATAATGATTTTTTTTTTAGGTGATCAATTCCAATGGAATTCAATGTAAATAAGATTTATATGTGTGTTTAATGTCGTGAATATACAACATACTTAGTATTCTATTACTTTATATACAGAATGAATCGATTATACATAAAAAAAAGTGACTCGGAAGAAAGAGATATGGGTCGAATGATGAATGAATTGCCAGCAACTAACGCATATTTTGAATAATTCGACAAAACGTATTTACAAGGAAAGCTTAATGAGATTAGATAAACGTTGTGTAGATAGCGTATAGGATTAAAAGGGAACTATGTCTATTGTATTTTCTTATCTAGGCTCACTAATTTCCAAACTGCCCTCCCACTTGTACGGTTCTACATCTGAATAATTCAGTAAACTCGCAGCTAACTGGTTTATTGACCGAAACATTTTTCGCTTACAAATTGTGGTCGACTTGTTGGTATCATTGGTTGAGTAACCTAGATGTTTATTCGTCACCATTCAAATACATAATTTCAAATAACTTTAACATTAACACCACATTTATGTTTAAAAAGCAATAATTATATAATTTCCTTAATTTTGTAGCCACCCAGTCGTAGCATTCATTTTTAGCCACACTCTTTTTTATTTAAATATTCTACTTGAATTTCTTTCTAACTATTTTGCTTTTTTGAAAAATAATTTGTGTGTTCTTCTTCTTAAAGTTCTGAAATATTGTACATTATTAGGAAAATATCCAATTCAAATATTATTACCTCGATTATTTAGTAGTACTACACTAGTAGTGTAAATATGTGGTATTCAGTTTTATACCAGATGAGATTGTATGTAAGTGGTGTGTTTTCTGAAAGGTCGAGTCATCATAGTAGTAGAGTTTATTTATTGTTAAGCAAAATTGCAAAATAGAGTCTAGTTGACTGGAAACCAAACATTTGTTCGCATAATCGTAGCAAGATTCAAGAGTTGGATAAAGTATGTAACAATTGGATGACAAAGATGCATTTTATAGTTAATTACTTGGAAGACGCTAATGCCTCGAATAATATTAATTGGGAATCTGTAATGTATGTGCATGGTGATAGGAACCACAATGGTTGGTAGACTACAATAATCTGCTTGGTTGTACAATTTTTAATTACAACGTAATCTACAATATAACTTAATTATATGCTGCAGCTCGCACAAATAACCCAATGAAGTGTATAACAATTAGCAGGACTTAGAAACTAGCTGTTAGATGTACGCAACTGTAGAGGTGATGATGTTTACAGTGATCTCTATCT
>JANSTX010054700.1:0-10798 GCA_027564355.1 Penthetria funebris | reverse complement strand
AAAAACTTAACTAACACAAAAAAAAAAAAACAAAACAAAAAAACAGTGCCTTTTGCCTATTTGCAGCAAGTTTTTAGCTAAATTTTTTTTTTGGGAATTTTAGTTTTTTCTGTTTTTTTGTGGTGTGTGCAGCAATTTGATATTTTATTTTATTTTTTTTTTTTTTTACTATCGTTATGATGATGAATGTGGAAAATGGTGCAACAGGTATGTGGTGTATGAATTCATTCATTTTAATTAAACCATTACAAATATCACATGAAATAGGAAATCATTTTATTTTATTTGTTTTGTTTTGGGTAAATAGAAATATAGTAAAATTTACAATTTATACAAAAAAAGTTACATAAAATTTTATTAACAAAAATCAAACATAGTTGATTTAGTATAACAAAAATTATTATATATTATTACATGACAGTAGAGAATGAATGCAATGATTATCATCATCGTACACAAATATTTTTTTTTGTTTGAATCTGAGACGATGAGAAGTTACGGAAAAAAAAAAAAAAAAAAAATTAGGAAAGACGAAAAAAAAAGCTTTCAACCATTTAAAATAGAAATTATTGTCGTCTTGTTTTTATCATCACGCGTTTTTTTTTTTTATCATGGCCGACATTTTTCTAAAAGCTGAAGGTCATTTCTAAACGCAACTGAATAAACGTACATTTCACTAAAATTTCGTTGACAATTTTTAGCTGCCAATATTCCAAAATCAATTGTATACATTTTTCACTTGTCACTAATAGTTAATGTAACACAAAACTGTACGGCGCGCATATTGCAACTGCAATTGAAAGTTTTTCCTAAGTGGCAACAAATTTTTGTTGCTCTCTGGTGTTTTATATATATATATTTTTGATTGTGTGCATATAAAATAATACAGAGGGAGCATATGCATTTATATAAATAAATTTATGTTGAAATTTATATATACATATTAATCTATATATATTTAGTAATTATGAAGAATTCTTGTTATTCATCTTTTTTTGGTACCGTTTTATTACTATATTGGTTTTTTTTATTTTTTTTTGCTTCTATTAAGTTTAAAAGAGATATATACTTAAAATAAAACAGAGTAAACAATATCTATAAATGTTAATTTGGTATTTATTATGCACAACTCTACACAAATGCAATTTTTTGAAAAATATTTTGTATATGTACAAGCAAAATTCTGCGCAAGTAGAGAGAGTGTATGACACTAAACGTTATGTTTGACTGTGTGTTTCTGTGCCTATGTGTTTTTTTTTTGTATTAAAATAGTGTGGGCATTAATGTTATTATTTTACTAGCATATTTAAGGGGTGTAGCCTATGTGTTAAAAAATTTATTTTATTTTGAGAATACGTATTTGGAACATAGTATGTTGAGTGATCAACTATCATCAAGGCTAATCAACCAAAATCTTTAACCTTTACGCGCGGTGTTACCGGAAACTCGTTGTTCATTATGTCGGTAATGGTGTGTGTTCGAAGTCAACAAAAATATGGTGTCAATATTGTGTTTGTCAACTGGTTGGAAAAATATCTCAACAACAAAAACTAGGTGTTGCTGAGCACATTTATGTATACCACTCTACTGAAATATTCAAATTTATAATCGAATAAATTATAATTGATTCTATACCTCTTTTCAAGTTAGTAAATTTCAATTATATTAGTTGTTCGACTTCACATTTGATGTTACATGCATGTATTAGAAACGTCAAATTAACATGTTAACAAGTATAGTATTTAATAAGTCATTAATATAAGGTATTTTTTCCGACAATGTGGAAATCCACGTTTCAATAAGAATCATTTTACGTCAACGAATCTATTGGTATTCACAAATTTTGCAGATGACATATAGTTCTAAGAAGCAAGAGTTAAATTGAATTGTAAAACAAAATCAATCATTGGAAATCTATGCATTGAACTGAAAAATTTAAATATTTTGGATCGTTTATCACGACAATTGGTAAACTTGATGTTGATGTTCAACATCAATTAAAGTGCATTTTAATCAAGTGTATATAACGTTGTCCGAAATTTTATTTGATCTAAACATACCACCAAAAGTAAATGAGAAGGTGTATGCAGTTGTAGTTCGACCACATAGCAATAACTTACGTTACCGGATTTTAGATTGTTAAAAAGGACCATATGCTGTAGGAAATTACACACAAACGTGATGATAATGGTGAGATAACCATTCGTTGTAACATTGAATGAGATAACTAATAACTTAAGTTTGAAGTTAAATATTAATAATAACGCAGTCAAAATGGATTTTGATTGTTTATAGCTCATTTATTACCAAAATATAGTATAATATATGGTAACTAAATGCATATTGCTCGGAAACTCATATAGCTTATAATCGGCATAAAATATTGATAATATTGCGGTAAAAGTCATGATCACTCACAAACTACTTGGGGTTATCAATTATATTCAAATGACAGATACCCGTAATAGTTTGAGAAGTTGCAGGGTCGATTCTGAATAACCCGTTTTTTTTTTTTTTTTTAATTTTACTACAAAATAATACAATTATTGCTTTATGAACATGATCTTAAAGCTAAGCAAAATGAAATTGTTAAAGGCTTAAAACCTGATCGATTGTGAGATAACGTTGTATTGTATGGTCGTGAAAGATTTTCTGTTTGAAATCAACGGCTATACATATATAAAGCACAAAAATCGAGTTATAATAAGTATAAAAAAAAACCTCAGCAATGTATACAAGCATAGTGATTGCAGTTTTGCTTACGTTTATTAATGAACCTAAATATAGATTGAAAATGATTGAAGGGGGTTTTTTTTTTTTTTGGTGACGCTTATGGAACAGAAGCAACTGAAAAGAGTACTGAATCTATTTATGCACAAGTTTCTCTCTTAGTGTATCTACCCAGATTATTTAGCACTACCGATGATCAAGTAGCTTGTTGCTGATTACCGCGGTTATATTTTCTTGCCATCATTACCAATAGTAAGTCCAATTTTATGCTGTTCGTTTCTGGTCTATATATATTGAATGGCTGTATCATCATATTTCTACTTTTAGTATGGTAATTAGTTGGTAATATAGGTACAACTTTTAAATTGCCTTGAATATAGTTGATTTCGATTTGTAATATATAATCAGAATAGCAAAGAATTATACGAGTATACGATATTGGTTAAGAATTATCAAATCCGTAAGCAAATATTAAGTGTCATTAAACAATACGATCTTATGTTTGTCACATTACTACATACACATGTCCTCAAAGATCTTAACAAATTATATTAAGAAAAATATGACATTGTTGCCAGCAGATCAGTGTAAGGTTAGGTCACAAAAAAATGTTTAACATAGTAATGTTAATAATACAATAAAATTACATGCGTTAAACAGACAATGATAATGTGCAAGTAACAGGGGGGTTGCGGGTTGTGATTTGAATTCCTTATAACTTTTATTAAACATTGTATTTTTAGTATTTTGTAAACAATTTTTAATGGAACAATATCTATATATATAGATAATCAAATAACGAACCAAAATCATTAAACTTTATTTTGAAAATCAATGGTTCCTTAATTTAACTCATTGTGCACGATATTGGTTTTATTTTTATATCGCACGATATTGTGGTTTTATTTTTAAGATCAACTATAAAAACCTATCCAACTATGTGTTTCCAGCTGGGATGGAACCAAACATTTATATGCTACTCAATTTCTTAAAAGATGTTTTTGGTGAACGCATTAATTCGTATAAGCAATTGCAAAGCAGAAATGGTCACATATATAATAATTATCGCACAAATGAAACAGTTATTAAGAACGTCATTTTAAATGTATACTTATAAAATGTATACAAATGTATACTTGTAAATCGAAAACCCCTGAGGCAAGGTGAATGTATGGAACGAAATTGGTTCTTTTGGAGCATACATTTGCAAACCTGTTTGATACACATTAAGTTAATCCATATATGAGTATGGACAGCGCTAGTGATAGTCGACTCAAATGGACTAACAACGGTGTTTCTGGTTTAAAATGTGTTATCGCCCCTCTTGAAACAATTTTGAACTTCCCTCAAATTACAATGATATTTTTATTTCTTAATTCAAATTATCGTAAATTATTATGCTGGTTATAGAAGACGGATTCCAATTTCTAAAGTTTAATTTATATAATAATATGATGGTACGGTATGTCATGTAGACGTTATGTGAAAATTTCATTATTTTATAATAATTTAATTTTGAGAATTATTTATTTACATACAAATGCGTATTATTCTTACATATATATATATAATATAATATAATATATTTTTACTATATTTATGGAAATAACAAAACTAATCTATTGAAAATACTTGTAAAATTTCTTGTTTCAAATTTCTTTGGTTTGACTCTAAACAACATATAAGACTTTATCGATATTTATATGTAAGAATATATAGTACGTATGAAGGCAATGACCCTATTTTTTCTATTTATTTCACTTATATATCGTTGACATAGTGCAATGTCCTATTTAAATTAAAAAAAAAAAAAAAAATAGAAAAATACATGGATAAAATAGTTTTATAATGTACAAATTCCAAGTTCTTTTCATTAAGTTAGGAACATTTGATAACATTTTGTGCTGAGTGCGTGTGCTGAGTATTAAATACTAGGGGAACATAATTTAGTTCTTTAATTGTAGATTATGGTTTTTAAACACATACACCGTTAGTTAGTTAAAAAATAGATAGATTTGTTTAAGTAAAATTTGCCGCAATTAAAACAATTTAGTCCATTGAAGCAGATTATTCACATTCGAACTTAAACTTGTGTCTAAATGAGAACTGTTTTATATTGGAAGCCATAAAAGTGCAACGAAGAAAACAAAAAAAAAAAAAAAAAAAAATTTAAAGGCAACTATCAGGACATTATATAAATAGATTCAAAAATGGAAAGCCAATCTGACGTCAATTAGCAGAAAAAAAAAATTACACAAACACGTTTTCAACTAGTCAAAACAAATGTTTTTCCATCTGTATGGTGATCGTTTTATTCATCAGTTATCCAATAGCCAAAATTACATCCATCATCATCATCATCATCATCATCACAACGCCTCGAGTGCTTATAGAGCGACATTACGATGTTTATTGCCCAAATATGCATGTAACATCAAATGTAAACTCAAATAACTATAATTGAAATTTGTCAACTGGATAATATAGGACCCTAATTATCCAGTTATACATTTGAATATTTTAGTAGATTGGTGCATAAATTCCTATATAGCTACTTAGTTTGTTGGTTTTAGATGTTTTTTTTTTTTTTCAATCAGTCGACATAGACACTATATTAAAACATCATCTTTTTAACATCGATCACACGCAATTACTGATAGAGTTACCGGTGACACTATGTAGGGGCAAATATGCGTTGGTAACCTCAAAGATAATCGGTCACTCCATTTCTTCACAATCGGTATAGTTACTAGGCAAATACCACAATTTACAGTTGTGTTTATTTTGTAATTTTGATTTTATTGTTTAGTTAAATTGATTAAATTCTAACACTTATTGATATTAGAGAAATGTTTACGCTTAACTATTATTATTTATTGGTACACATTATCAGATATTTATTATGTTTAATAGTTTTAAACAAATACTGCTTCATATTTTAATAAATTAAATATTCTCATTTTTTTTTTTTAATGCACTACACGACGTAGGTTTTCCAAAACTATATAGCAAAATAAAATAAGCGCCAAATTTGGCATCATCATCATCAGTCAACTAAATGGGTTATGTTCTTATCCAAAGTTTTATATAGTAATAAATTACACATCATTAAAATTACTTACACATTGAGATGCGAGTTCAATCCATAAGATAACTACAATTTTTTTCATCACTAGCACTTAAACTTAAACTTTAAGGAAAATAATTAATAATAATTTAAAAATAATAATAAGTAGAAACAATTAATTACACAATTGAATGAACAAGCAAAATGTTTACGAATGTTAAAAAAAAACTTCGGTCCTTGTACATTCATTCACAATAAATTACCAATCGGTTATTTTTGACACAATCAAGTTCCAATCGGTTATTTTCGAAATTCACAGTGACATCAAATTTAAATGAACGTACTTTATTAGTACGCTGTACCTACTTTTATGTCGCGTTTTGTTGTACTTTAATTGTTTGTTCAGTGCTGCATGTTTATAATTGTTTGTGAAGTGGTGTGTGTTTTTTTATTTATTTATAAAATGCAAATGTTTTAAAATTCTTAATTATTTCCTTGTAATTGCTAATATGTTAATAATAAAATTAGTGCTAATGAAATCTGTAATTATTTTTCGAATTGAATATCGATGTGTAAGTAATATTTATTATTAAATATATGATTTGAATAGAAAGCATTATAAATGAAAACCAAATAGGCGCCAGTTTTTTCGATTGAAATTATGGCAACTAAAGCCAATACTATTTATTATTACTATTATATTATATTGATAGGAATATTTTCAGATGATTATTATAAAATTTATAAAGCTCCTCAATATCCTTATCCTTCGATTAGGATAAGAATTTTTATTTATTCTCTACTTCGATGCGATTTTCTATGCGATACATTAAATTAATCAAGATAATTACTGTATGTATGTTTCAGTCAAATTACTAATTGAATTTTAAAAGTTAATTGATTGAAAATTTGATATATCAAGATGAATTTGATGCAAACTATGAAAAATATTACCAATTTCAATGAAATTGGTAACTGCTCAGTGACTTTTATTAATTACAAATTTTGAAAAATTGCATTAATTTTTAACAACATACGAACGTTAGAATTTAATATCACCATGGCAAGAAACAAATTATTGACCAAATTTGAGAAGCTACGAACTTGCCGATTTTTACTACTAGCAATCTATGCTGTGAAGTTAGAGGCTGCTCACCCAGTATCATATTGCAGTCTTTCAAATTGAGTCTATCACATAGTATAACATCAATTTAAGATGATTTACTACTACTTTTGTACGTTATTTAGGTGTTCCTCTTTTTTTTGCAAAGTAAGTGTTTACTTGTTTACTATGGCCAAATTATATGCCATTGCCAATTGCAAAATATCATCATGATAAGAAGTACTATTGCCAAAACCATAATGGCATTTATTTAGATTTGTCTTGCCAACATGTTCATTTAGATTACTAATAATCACCCTGGTTTCAGTTAATGGAAGACCTTGTAAAATCGATTCTAGATAAATAATAATGTCTTTTAGACATTATCCGATCGTTTATTGTATCTACAGATACAACCTTTTGCTCAATGTTTCTGTCAACAATTATTCCTACACCGTTTTTACGACCTTCACCGTTATAATGAAGCTTATAGCCATATTCTATATATTTGGCCTTGGACCCCTTCCATTTAGTTTCGTGTTCAATCTTTACCATACTCATTTTCACAGAATTCTGACTAATCCTGTAGATAACTCGAACTCGAACATATTTCTATAACAACAATAGTAGCATAGGCTAAATTTCTTCTTAATTATACAATAAAATTTATCAGTCAAGACAAAACGAAGGTGGGATTTTCAAATTAACCCAAAATCAAAGAATTTGTTTTAACTTTAACTAAATCTTAAATAATATTCATTATTGACGTAAAAATATAAGGGCTTTCTCATTAAAATTGTATTGTAGTGGAAGTTATCATCAGTGTAAAGCACATTACTATAATAAATTTCATAATATTCAATCGAATTACCTTTAAATGTAAATTATTTGTATAATAATGCATTTTTCATTTGTCTATATAGGAATCTACACTATGGGATTTAATTTTGTTGGAGATATAACAAATAATCGACGGGGGTAAGTGAATTTAATTTATTATTAAAAAAATTAATTGAATTACCGTAATAAATTAATTATAAAGAGTGCGTCAAAAAATTTTTAATTATCCACTGAATATTTCTAATCAATTTAATATATTTTTTTATAAAATTAAATTATAATTTATTGAATTTATTGATTATGCATGGGTACTTGAACAACTGTGATAAAATTAGCAAGAAAGTGTTGCAATGGGACACTCATAAAAAAAAAGTTATAAGTGTTATGGAATATTTTAATTAATTAAGCTTATGTTATTACTTTTTTCCACCAAACTATATATGAAAAATATCTAATTATTTAATTAATATAAAAATTAAAAAAATGTTCCAAAATGAATTCGTATTTTAATTTAATTTGATTAGTTGTTGCGGTGTGGAAATAATACCATGGTTGCGAAAATAAATACCTTTCATAGATTGTTGCAAAATTTCATCTTTTTCATTGTCTTGATGATATAAATGAACAAATACATAATTAAATACATTTATTTGAAATTTTAATGTAAAGTAATTTATTATATTTACATGAACAGCACTTTAAACAACGTATATATTACTTACATATAAATTTAAAAGTTACCACCAATCTATAAAAGGTATTTATTTTTGCAATCATGGGATGATTTTTGCACCGCAACAACCAATCAAATTAAATTAAAATACGAAACCAGTTCAGAATGTTTTAGAATTATTTAAATAATTGCTTATATTTCACTGTTCTTCATGTTCGCTATGCAAGTGTTATGCAACTAACGACATTATTTAAGCAATCAATTTGAATGATCCCTTCAGTATGTGTATTTTGTAATCCTTTTACTCCTGACCCAACAGTTAGTCAATGTGTTACTTATAATTATGAGCATTTTATTGTAATAATTAAAATTCCAAAATTTTATGGTATCAGATCCCATCTATAGTCTACTAATTTAAATTATTTTTCATTTGAAATTTTAATATTAAAAAAAAAAAAAATTGTATTTTGATTTTATCTGATATCATATTTTATTTTTGTGTTTTGTTATTTTTTTGGTTTTTTAATTTCTATAATACTTAAATTGAGTACATACTTTTTCTTTTATTTTAAAATTATTAAATACCAAATATACCTACTTGAAGGCGGTAAAATTTTTCGAAATTCAAAGCACGTAAAATTATGTTATTTTGAAAATTTATGGAAAAAATTATATTTTAATTTATTGGCCATTGACGACGTTATTATTAAATATTCACTGAATAAATAACGAATGAATCATGGAATTTGTAACGTAAATTAAAAAGAATGCTGTTCTTATAAACTAAAAATATTAATTATATAAATATTAACTGTTAGTTGTATATAGTTTAGATAATGAATCTATGTTAGGATCTTATGAATGATATATATATATATATGATCGTTTGAGGGATCTTTCATAACCTTATGTACACATTTTACTCATTGGTCTATCTATATGTATTACTATATCTACTATAGTTTAATGTTTATTCTTTTATTTGTATAAATTTCTTTAATGAGACATCACAACGCATAAATTGTGCAAGAATTTGTATAAAAAAAAATCAAGACAGAATATTATATAAGATGTTCAGATAGTTGAAAAGAAAGGCATGTTGTAAATATTGGAAGTTTAATTGAATATATTTCGATAATAATTATTATAGAATATTTAAGTTTTGATTTTGTCCGATTTGACGCAGATAATTTTGGATTCTTTGAAGAATTGATGTGTAATGGTAACTTTTTAAAATCAATTAGCTCAAAATCATGCATTTATGCATTTTACATTTAATTAAACATTAGTTCATTGCACACACTGTTTATTGATAATATAAAAAATTGCTTTTCTATAATGACAATGAGGATGATTATCTATTATCCTGTCGTTTCCCATAGACTATAAGAATTTTACATAAGTACCCTTAGTAAATCATTAAAGTATGTTAATGTAAATTTAAAATGTGCATTTTTTAAAACATTAGCACTATATAAGTTCACATCAATTTATATTGCACATTTATAAACTAAAATTAATTCCATCATTGATAAAAGATTATAGATTTCTCTTATAGTTTATATGTTTTGTTAAGAATATTTTTTTAAATTAGAATACAATACTTTGTTTACAGAGATTACTTGTCCATATAAAAACTGCATAGCAATTCACTTTATCATATGTATTTAAACAGTTTACTAATTGAGTGATACGAATGGTTAATTAATAACAGTCATCCTGAATAAATTTCCTAATTACCGTCGTTTTAAATACAATCCATGTAAGTGGATTTACCAGTATTTTTTTTTACTCTAAACATAATAATAAAACTTTTTGGAACGTGACTTTTAAATAAATATTGTAGCTATAACTATATATGAATATTATTATTATTATTATTATTATTATTAATAATAATAATATTATAATAAAAAGAAATACTTATTTGTAGACTTTACATTTTACTGCCTTATATTTAAATAATTTGAAATTTCCAAGTATCTAAATACTTATAAATGATGCATTTCATATATTCTGAAACTGAAAAGAAAAATACAAAAATATTTCATTCATTCTAATTTATCGACCGAAAACAAAACAGTTGTCCAATTTAACAAAAGTGTATCTTCCACCTGCCTTTTTTACCAGAGCATTAGACTAATATAAAGTATTTGTTGCATTTTGTAGCAGATTTTATAATATAAAGAACGCACTAAAGAAACTTAATAGATATACCCGTATTTGGCTTACTTATTATACACAGGGTGTAATTCTTGTTTACATAAAACTAATAAATTATTATTATATATTGATAAATATTTAATTATTATATTAACTCATTTAAACCCATTTCTATAATTTTCTATATCCTACTAAAATATATATTTTATTTATTTAGTATCAT
>JANSTX010054699.1:0-10798 GCA_027564355.1 Penthetria funebris | reverse complement strand
TTTATGCGACAAAAGACACAACTGCGTCTTATTCGCATTGAATATTACGAGATTTATCCGTCCCCAATCAGAAATTAAATTTAAATCACCACATAAGAGAATTGTCCACATCAGCGCGAAGCGACTCAACCTTGACCCCGGATGGCGTTTTGTCGAAATTGTAACAATGATGCAGAGTGTTGTCATCAGCGTAACTCTGAATTGGGTTCGCATTTAGTGATAAGAGGTAGTTAATGAAAATTTAAAAATAGCGTAGGAGACAACACGGAACCCTGGCGAACACCCGCATCAAGTTGGAAACCATCAGAAGTGACGATATCGATAACTACCCTAATGGAGCGACCCTTCAGAAAATTAGAAATCCACAACACCAAATCGGGATAAATACCAAAAGTTTCGACAAAAGTGCCCCATACCAAACTCTGTCAAAAACCTTGGATATGTCGATTGCAAGCACATAATTTTTTCCAAGACCTCGGATAAAATTGAAGTAATGACTATAGGCCTGTAATTGGAAGGATTCGATTTAGAACCCTTTTTAGGAATCGGCTGGACGTTTGCTATCTTCCATGCGGATGGAAAATGACCATATTGAAGGGAAGTCATATATATGTAGCGAAGCGGTAGAGAGAGAAAGAATACGCACATTTACGCAGAACCATCGCCGGAATACCATCTGGACCAGGTGCCTTGTTAGTATCTAGATTTTTTAGAATTCTGTGAATAACCTTCAATCGAATATGAATGGCGGTCATATTTGAAGCAACCCTAGGAATCGATTTAAGGAACCTTATTGAAATCGTCTAGCTTCGAATAATTCGCGAACATGGCGGCCAGTAGATTAGCCTTTCGTTTAGAACTAGTAATAGGGTTTTCATTGGAATCCACTAGCATGGGAATGGATGACTTTATGAAATTGCTGCTTACAGCATCAACGAATGGTCAAAAATTCTTGCCACCCTTTCGGACAGCAATATGATGATAAATATTATAATTATAATCTAGGATGGATAGTTTCTAGCTACGAGTACTTCATACTTTATACTTCATTTAATAATTGAAAATATTTAATGCTGAATTAATTTGATGAAATAAATTTTAAGAATTATCATGCAATTAATTTAGCTGCTTGTAGAATGCGATCTGGACACATTTTATGAAAAATGACATCATTTCACGGATCATTTACGTTTGTGTATGTTTTCCAGATAGGGAAAAAGGAAGAAAATGTATTTTAATTATAATTTAAATTAGGGATTTCAGTTAAACATTTACATCACTTTAGTGTACAGCATTCAACACTAAGGATGATATTAACTTATCGATTCCTATTAGGTTTGCGGTTGAACACCATTGGAGAAGTTAATTAATCACCTCATATTCGTCACTATTAGTCGATAATTTATAATTTAATCAAATTTATTTACCGGATATACTACGATTACATTGATTTATAGAATTTTATTCGAGATGTTAATTTAATTATGTATTTTTTGTAATTTGTATCTTAAATTACGTTAGCATGTACTTTCAATATCGATAAGTTAATTATTGGCTAATGATTTTATTTTTTTTTTTAATATCAATAATGATATTTTATTTCTCGAGACATAATACGTAAGTGTTTTATTTATAATTATGTAATAAATAAATTAATTTTTTATAATATATTCACATATTAGATAATGCGTGAAATCCTTCAAATTACTGATTACATAAATAATAGCAAAAAAAAAAATCCTTATCAAAACTTTTAATGAGTATGGAAATGTATAGTAACGGAATAGTATATAATAGATGAATCCTATCGTATTACAAATCAATAACTGAAATAATTTCACACAAAATGAAACAAATTTCAATTTTATTTCTAATTTTCATTGTTCATGTACTTTCACAGCAATTAAATGAAAATAGAGCTACAAATGATTGGTGGGAAAATGCAAATTTCTATCAAATATATCCACGATCATTTAAGGATAGTAATGGTGATGGAATCGGTGATTTAAAAGGTATTTAAAATTATACTTTAAATGAACGAATATAAGAATTATTCTCCCATTATTTAAATATTTATTCCATTAAAAAAAATTTCAGGCATTACCGACAATTTACCGTATTTAAAAGAATTAGGTATCACCGGCACTTGGTTGTCGCCAATATTTAAATCACCAATGGCAGATTTCGGTTATGACATATCCGATTATCGTACCATTCAAGATGAATATGGAACAATGTTAGATTTTGAGAATTTAGTGAAAAAATGTAATGAATTAGGAATAAAGTTAATATTGGATTTTGTGCCAAATCATACGAGCGATGAACACGAATGGTTTAAGAAATCAGCACAACGTGATCCAAAATATAAAGATTTTTATATTTGGCATGACGGACGTATTGTTAACGGTACTAGATTACCACCAAATAATTGGGTTAGGTAAATCAAAATTTACATATCATACTATGATGCATATGAATACTAATCGAGTATCTTTATAATTTCCTCAAATTAACCAACCCTAATCCCTCCCCTCCCAATAAACAGTATCTTTAGATTCAGTGCATGGGAATGGAATGAACAACGACAACAATACTATTTCCATCAATTTCTCAAGGAACAACCAGATTTAAATTATCGTAATCCACACGTTGTTGAAGAAATGAAAAATGTTTTGAGATTCTGGTTGGCAAAGGGTGTGGCTGGATTTCGAATTGATGCCGTAAATTCTCTATTTGAAATTGTGGCCGATAAAAATGGAAATTATCCAGATGAACCATTGAGTGGACTGTGCAATGATCCTGATAGTCATTGCTATTTAAATCATATATATACATCAAATCAAAATGAAACGTATGATATGGTTTATCAGTGGCGTGATGTTGTTGATAAATTTCAAATGGAACATTGTGGTGACTCGAACATTTTAATGACAGAAGCATATTCAACATTAGATAATATAATGAGATATTATGGAGATGGGCATCGTAAAGGTTCACATGTGCCATTTAATTTTGAACTATTGAGCCGAACTAATATAGGAAGTAGAGGTATAGATTATAAAAATATTATCGATGGATGGTTTGCTAAGATGCCAAAGAATGTAAATGCTAATTGGGTGGTTAATAATAATAAATTAAAATTTTTGTAATTCAAATAATTTTCAAATTAAATTTTTTATTTATTTATAAAATTTATACTAACTATCGATCGTATATTCGTGTACAGTTAGGTAATCATGATCAAAAGCGTCTTGCGTCAAGACTGGGTGTTAAACGTACTGATTTATTGAATATTATGTTGAAAACATTACCTGGAATTGCTGTAACATATTATGTAAAGAAAACGCATTAAACTTTATTTAAAAAATACATAAGTTGAATCAATTATGTTTGTATATATCTTTATAAAAAGGGTGAAGAAATTGGTATGACAGATGTACATATATCCTGGAAAGATACTGTAGATCCACAAGCATGTAATACAAATGAAAATGTATATCATGAAAATTCACGTGATCCGGCTAGAACTCCATTCCAATGGGATGATTCGCCAAATGCTGGTTTTAGTAGCGCTCCGAAAACATGGTTGCCAGTTGCAAATGATTATAAAATAAGAAATGTAAAAAATCAAAAACAAGCAAATCGTAGTCATTTGAAAGTTTTTCAAAAAATAATTAAATTACGAAATGAATTATCAATTAGTGATGGAAATTATGATGCAAAGATAATTGGTGAAAATTTATTCGTTTATAAGAGGTAATTAATTAATTTTTGAAAAAGAAAAGGATTAGCTATAGATCATTTAGCTTAATACTATTAATTATTATAATTATATGTACCTTTTCTTTTTTTTTTTAAGGGAACTCAATGGCCATAAACCATACGTCATTGTTCTTAATTTTGATGCGAAAATAATAACCGTCAATCTTAAGGAATTATATAATAGACTTCCCGATTATTTAAAAGTTGTGACATCATCTATTGATTATCCAAATAAAGAAGGGTAATTTTTTGTTATTATTGATAAGTTCCTCAGAATGAATGAAATTAAAATAATTCATTTTGAGACGTTGTACATTTATTAACATTTTTTATATTTTATTTAGTGATAGAATTTCTAGCAGATGCGTCACAATACCAGGTGAGACTGGAATTATATTTACTATTTAATGGATATTTACATTAACGGAACACTTGAGATTATACGTAGTATTTTATAATGATGACATAATAAGTATAATGTAGAATAAAAAGCATATTGACATATAAAATGTTCATTCAAAAATAAAAATCTTGTTTTTATTATTATTACTATGATCGCATTCTTCTTCTTCTTCGTTGCCTTTTTCCTTATTCAGGGTCGACCCACCTACTTCTCAATCTATTTCTCCACAAGTTCTGATCTCCAATTAATCCATCCGCACTTTAGTCGATGTTGAATATCATCATCGATTTTGCCGCTTGTTGTGATAAGTGATCCCAAATATTTGAACTTTTCAGTAACGGGAATGGGATGACCGTTCAATATGAACGTGCCTTGTTGTGGAGACAAATGATTACCATTAAATGGCATATACATGTACTCTGTTTTAGTGTGACTGATACGTAGTCCGTTGGTTAGTGGTAGTTAGACCAACTGTGTATATCCCTCTTATTTTTTATAAAATGGTAGGAGATAGCTTCGTCTCCATGAAATTGGCATCTCATCTCCGCTTAAGATCTTAGTTAATAAATTTGGTAACCATTGGTATCCAAGATCATCCAGATATTTCCAAAGATCTGATGGGATGTCATTTGGAGTTGAATGAAGTATTGCTTCCACCTATTTTCACTTCTTTTTCAGCAATTAAAACATTTCCACTCTAATCTTTTATGGATTTAATAGAATGTATGTCTTTGCCTGCAGCATTTCTTTGCGCAGCAATTTTGTATATCTCGTTTTGATCACCAGACTCAAGACGCTCATATTGATGATTTATGGCTCTAGATTTGACAATAGCTACCGCCCTTCGTGATTTGCTATTTTATACATTTCTAAATCGTCACTGGAGCGAGTTCTTTGCCAAGTTTTGTATGATGTTTTCTTTCTCGTGATATTTTTCTGTTCCTCGGTATCCCACCATCAAGTTTCTTTTCCAATATGCAAAGAACCTTTTGACATACCAAGGTATTTTTTGACTTCTCTTTGCAAAGCATTTCAAATTCATTTCACATAACCTCCGGCTCCCGATCATCTAGCAAATTGTGACTTAAGTATGTCGAAAGCGTTGTTTAAAATACGATCGTTTTCCACTTGTAACTGAAACCACTTTGTTTTTTCAATGTCGTTCCGCCGTTTGTTTTTAAATGTTTCTTTGAGAACGATTTTTGCCACTAGCAATCTGTGCTGAGAAGTAAGTACTATGATCGGATTGATGTAATTTAATTTTAAAATTCAAATTTTAAAATACAATTCCGTTATCCTAAACGATAGTTTAATCAGCTGCTAAACAAAAAATATTCTCATTGCCACATTCCTGACTTATATCTAATTTTAGGACCAGACTGTTTGTTACATTTGAATCGAAAATAAGTGCGTTAATTTTTTTTATATACGTTTTAACATTTTATAAAAATAAGGAGCAGATACCACAATGAACTGATGAATACATCTGTTAATATCTTAAATATTAAAATTTATTCATTTGCAATCGAAATTCGTGTCTTTTCCCAAACCGACAATGGACCATGTGCTGGTTTATATTTTACATTACAACCATCACGTGCTAATCGACCTTCATCTGTTAGTAATAAAATAATTCGTAAAACCCCATATCGACGAAAGATTTGAATAATTCGGTGCTAGAGTTGTGAGCACGAGTGATGAATATGAGTGGTTTAAACGATCGGTTAAAAGAGATCCTGAATATGAGAATTATTACATTTGGCATGATGGTAAAATTGATGAGAAAAGTGGTAAACGAATGCCACCAACAATTGGAAAAGTAGTTTTCGATTTAGTGCATGGCAATGGAATGATGAAAGACAACAATATTATTATCATCAATTTGCTGTACAACAGCCTGATTTAAATTATCGTGAACCGAAAGTTGTGGATGCAATGAAAGACATTTTACGGTATTGGTTAAATAAAGGTGTTTCACGATTTCGCATCGATGCTGTGCCATTTTTATATGAGAATAAAGATCTTTTGGACGAACCGATCAGTGATTTATGTGATGATGCCGAAGGTTTTTGTTATCATAAACATATTTATACACAAAATTTAGATGAAACCTTTGATATGGCATATCAATGGCGAAAAGTTTAGTGATTTAATTAATATTTATTGATATAATTCAATTTCTATATTATAAATAAAATATAATTGATTTATTTCTAAGAATTATGATGATTGAAGCATATACAACATTGGACAATTCAATTCGTCTATACGGTGACGGTATTCGTAATGGGTCACAAATTCGACTTAATTTCGAATTAATTAATAATATGAATTATAATAGTACAGCCAAAGAAATTAAAAGCACAATTGATTCATGGTTAGATAAAATGCCCGACGATGTACATGCAAATTGGGTGGTAAGAAAATTTTATATATTTTTAAGAAATGATTTGTAGAAATTTTGATTTTATTGTCAATAATAATAAATAAATTATATGTTTTTTATATTTAAATATTTAGATGGGTAATCATGACAACAAACGTTTGGCATCGAGATTTGGAACTGAGCGTGCCGATTTACTGAACATTATGCTTCAAACTTTTCCTGGCATAGCAATTACATATAATGTAAGTTTATTATATAGTTAGTATATATTTCTGAATTATTTAAAAGAATACGATGTTGAACAATTAGTCAAGTGTATATAGCATATCAAATGATCAGTAATTTAATAGTTTTTATTCCAAAAATACAATGCATAGGGAGAAGAAATAGCTATGACCGATGTATATATTTCATGGGAAGAAACAGTTGACCCACAAGCATGTAATACAAATTCACTTATGTTTAATACATATTCAAGAGATCCGGTAAGAACACCATTCCAATGGGATGATACAAATAACGCTGGTAATACACATGATTAATCTCGCTAATTAAAAATAATTTTTCTTTTTTTTGGGATTTTTTTCAGGGATGTTATTCAGAGTAATGCAATAATTGCATATCCCCAAGTTGGAACTGTATTTGTTGGAAAAAATTAAAAACATTTATAAACAATATTATTGTGATTGATGATGATAAGATAATAAATATTATACATATATGATAAATTAATTTTGATTTTGTTTTCTGGAAAATCTCTGATAAATACGCATCTCAATCAATGCGCCAATGCTAAAATGTTGAACTGTAGTTTTCAACTTATAGTTCACATTAGTACAGCAATTACCGGAGTCAAACGAGTATATGAATTATATTAAAAACGTACTTAATGTATTGCTAAGCAATAATCCAAGAGAAAAGTATATGCATTAAGAGTAGCATTCGACAATCTTATTCTGATGTGGATAATTCTAGATAGCATACCATTCCAATTGATGAACATTATCATGTTCACCTATATCGCTATTCGTATAGTGCAGAATCCAACATCGTAAAAAGTTGGTGACATATTGTGTAATCCTTTATGTATATAGAAATTGTATATTCAGGAATATATCGCTATTCGTATAGTGCAGAATCTAACTGTCCTTTATGTATATAAAAATTGTATATTCAGGAGTTCTAATATGATGATAATATGATATGATTATAGTTCGGTGAAATGAAATGTAATATAGTAATTATCAAATAACACAAATAATTAATTCTTAATACAATTCTAATAATAAAATATGAAGTTATAGTAGAGTACCAATCACTTTACTTAAATATTGTCTCTGAAATGATATCGTTTTTAATAAATATCCTAAAAGCAAATTATTATATTTGCATCTTATGTAATGGTAAATTAAATTCAATTTAAACAATTTTCCAACAATTTAACATATAGAAGACACACTCTTTGAAGACATTATTTAAAGTATAGTTCTGATGAATGATAAATTTTAGTATAGTCTTGTAAACTTAAGTTAAATGATGCAATCGTCCTTATACCTTTATGTTTCATTTTAAATTAAAATTATTTAACGTATATCTCAATTCAATAGTAATGTATATATACTTGTCATATATAGAAAGTTCTTGAAACTTAGTTTTTATTATCTCTTAGCAAAAAAAAACATTTAGTAACTATACCTTACATAAATGATTAATTGCTTCCGAAGAAAAACATTAGTAATGCGAATGAGTTATAAATTATTAAGCACATTTAACTTGAATACAATCACATTGGCAAACTCAAACTTGAAAAACAATTCTTGATTAGAATATTTACAATTAATTATTATTTCCATGCAATCAGGGTTATAATCTGAAAAATATACACTACACAATATTCAAAAATATTTGCTAATGATGTTGCAAAGAGATAAATTCTTCACGCCCGTTCACTTAAATGTTTACGAGCAGTAGAAATGCATAAAGGTTATGTTTTGGTAGAAATGCATAAAGGTTATGTTTTGGTAGAAAAGCAATTCTACAAAGTTGAAAATAGTAATTCACGAAGAATTCAGATCTTAGGTCCACACAACAATTAAAGTCTGCAATGAGAACATCATCGTTTCGCATAACAAATGATACTGATCAATTGATTTCTCATTCTATAACCAATTCTAATAGATAGATTTAATTTTCAGTATGATTTTGCTCATAACCATAATTGAACAATGTTGGGCTCAAATTATCACCCTAACGGATTCTAGTTGATAATGGTATTTCATTTATGAGCTTTCCATTTATTCGCATTGTGTTGTTAGCAATTATATGCTGTATAAGAACAGTTATGTTTTTTGATGAATATTAGCTTCTTCAAATTGTCATAATATTATTATCGAAACAATTGTTGATCTATGCTTTCTGAAGCAAATCTCAGTCTTTGACGTGATTTCATCGTCAATAATTTTAGTGACGAGTTTCTGAACATCACTTAATAAAGTTATACCGTTATAGTTTCTAGGATCAGTGTTACTGCCCTTCTTAAATATAGCTATTTTTACATTAGTTGTCTTTACGTTCAAGTAATTTATTGAACAACATAACAATCTCAGTAATTAGATTCTTCCCACCATATTTCAAACACTCGTTTATTGTGATATCATCAATACCGGGAAATTTTCTATTTTTCAATATTTTAATTGCTTGTGCAATCAGATGTTGGTTGACAGAAAAATTATTATCTTGAACTCTGTGCCTCGTATCAGTGTTGTTAAAAAAATTCTGGAAATGCATAATTCATACTTCAGCAGATACTGATGAATTTTTGGTATATTTATTTACAGATTTCTCTCTATTTCTGAGAAAGTTCCAAATTTTCTTTTGTCCACCATACAAATCACGTACCATGTCTTTACTAAAACAGTTCCAGTATTTCTTTCTAATTTTTGTTATTTTGGCATTAATTCTGTTTCTAATGAATTTAATATACTCTGTATTCTACTGGTGTTTTTAGGCTTCAGTATTTTTGGTATGCTCTCTGCCCTCTTCTGTAGATCATGGTTTAATGTTGTGTTTTTGCATGGATATTAACTTGCGTTATTAATATTTTCTATTAAATTGCGCTCTTTGATATTATCTTCACCGTTGGTAGAATTGTTCAAGAACTTTTACGTTGTAATCTGTTCTCATATAGCTGCCTTGTGCTTGGGCCCATAATGTATTCACTATTTGCTTATTGAATGTATTCTGGAACCTTAGCTTTTAGTAGTTTAGCAATTATTCTGATCTTACAGAGAATCAGCATATAATCCGTACCTACATTACCAGAAGAAAGAGCTCTTACATTCAAAATTTGTGAGGTATACGAACTTCTGTTTGTTATAATGTAGTCAATAGTTGACAGTTGAGCGATGGTGTTATGCCAAGTGTATTTATGCTCATCTTTATGAGAGAAAAAGGTATTGTTAATTCGAAGTTCATTGTTAGCACAAACATCTATCAGTGACTGTGTTCTTATGCATATTAAGATAATGATGATATACAAGTTAAAGTATGTGAAAATGATACTCCGGACGTCAGGCTGACCTCTATTAAACGACAAGTTAAAACTAATTTGATATCAGGTACAACAAATTATGGTGTGGCACTGAGTGATCTAAATATTGAGATCTGAAAGTTGTCAATATATTGTGAAATATTGATCAACAACTAATGAAAGTCATTATATCGACTGATGATGACTAGACAATTAGATGAGATAATATCGTGTAATTTTTACGCGACTATACTACATCACTGCTCCGTATTACAGTAGAAGTGATTAAGTACATTTCAAATTTTCAAGTATATATTAAATTAAAAATACATTTAATAATTAAAACAAATAGTAATGCAATATTTATTTATTACAAGTCAATTTATATAGAAAAAGAAAATTCCTTATCATTTTCACCATTTTACTATAAATATAAATATAAGTTTTGGACAATTTATTTGTAGTTAATAAATTGTCTCTTAAGGGTAACGTAAAACAATGGGAAAATTGTTAGTGTTTTTATTATGTTCAATAAGCGTATATGTGCAATTTTCTTTTTATGGGGTGGTAGCGAAAGAATGGTGGGAAGGTGAAAATTTTTATCAAATATATCCAAGATCTTTTATGGATAGCAACGGTGATGGAGTGGGTGATTTAAATGGTATGTAATATTTTCATTCTCAAAATAAACGAAGTAAAATAGATTAAAAGATTTAAT
>JANSTX010054698.1:0-10799 GCA_027564355.1 Penthetria funebris | reverse complement strand
TTCAATCTACATATTTGTTAAGAATTTCATCAAAAGTTAACATCCTTTTACACATTTTTATATTGAAAACATTATAGAACTCCGGTATCAACTATTTTTTATTTTATCATATACGAGTAAATGTATATATATATTAGTATCCTGATCCCAAATAGATTAATATTCGTACTTGCTGGAAAGGATATATGTATGCTTGGAATTTTGAATAAAATGAAAAAGATTAAAGCCCTATATAGCTGGTGTACCTATATAGTTATATTTAATAGTTCTGGTAGATATGTTTGCATATATTATATCTTTTGTGGTGATTTGCAAAAACTTTCTTTTAAAATGCAAACAATATTAACAGCAAATATTCTCGCAAATATTTCTAACCTAATCTTACCATGTTCTTAATAAGAAATATTGATCTTTAAGTCATTCCAAGTTGATATATTAAAATAATACTGTGAAACACAAAATACTATTATATATATAAATTAAAGTTCAGTGTTCAATAAGGGCAGGAAAACCGACAATGGGTCTCGAACCAATAAGTTCAGATACTTATGAGCTACGCAGGACAGTGTCCATTTGCAGTTAAAGCAGTCCATATCACTAAATCTGGTTCTTGTTTATGTATCAGCTCGGTTGTAAAAATTGTTGGTGGACTTGCCCAACAACCCTACACGATCTGATTGACTAAAAATGCCTTCAGCTTTCTAATCATTTCTGGAGATGTTGCTGTTTTTCTGTTTTGGCGTTTTTCTATGTTACCAGTATATCATTGTAACAATTAATGGTCCCGTGCAAACACAATATATTTGCATACTATATATGATCAATAATTGAGCTTACTAGATCTTATCAATAGTAGAGCTTTTATTTAAATTTATTATACATTTGAATTTCATTTGCAATGATGGTATATACGTTTGTAGTCTGTGCACATTAATTTTTATATTCATCTTCCGAGTACAACATGCAAATACTCGTAGGTCGTAGTATATATTTGTGTACTCTGAACATAAAAATGAAAAACATAGCTTTTATCTATTGTTTGTGATGCAAATCCGCTTATAAGATTATGATTCATATTTTCTTTTCTTGATTTATTACCATTGTTTTCATGAATGCATTTTGCAGCAATAAAGTTGAAGTAATATATTGTATTTCAATTTCACCTCAGTATTTCTCATCCTATTCTGCATTTAACATACAAAATATAAATAGACGTCAAAACGGAACTACGACTATGTATGATTAAATAATAAATGTTTGATTGAGTAGTTAAACAGCATCATTGTCAATGCGGTTTCGAAGATCATAATCATCTCGACTTTGAGCGGAAGGAGCATCAAACCATTGTTCACGATCTTTGGCCATCACCTTGATTTTACTCCATTCTATTTCCACTGGTACTAGCATTTTTGGACGACCGAATATTCGAATACCCTTCGGATTCCAGTCAAGTGTGTATATTGCAATATCATCGACCGGTCGCCTCAGTGTATTGCCGATATAATACCACTTTCTTCGGTTAACAATTTTTAGCATCGCCTTCACATTTGCCGTTATCCAATAATTCCCGTTTGATATTGCATTTGGCCAGACATTTTTTAATATGCGTCTGACGCACCTATTGACGAAAACTACATCCTTGTAAATACAGTTTCGAAGATAAACCGAGGATATTATGATGCATGTGACTGAAGTATGAATTAAATGAATATAAATGTTTGGATATACTACTGTTCTCTAAAAAAATAATTATACTCCATTTCAATTTCGATAAGATGCATGAAGTTGAAAACTTCAAATCCTCTCTATTTATTTTATAACTTTGCTAGTGTGGATAACTGTATTTTTATAGTAGCGCCTAATGCAAGTAATTTTATGTTGCCCATGCCCAGTGATTGGTGTTAATCTCTATGCTTAATATCTTTAAATTTTACTTCAAGGATTCATTGTTATTTTAATAACCGTAATATGCAGAATTTCACTATATTCACCTAATAACGATAAAATTCAGTGGACTCTTGCAACAATAATGTGTACATCAAACGACTTGGAACTTATCTTTCACAGGATACTTAAACATAATAAAATTTATTATCTGTTCTGACATACAACTAAGTCATAATCTACATATGCCAGCTGTGTTATTTATTAGTTTTCTGGCAGTGTTACATAAACAAATTTGTTCAATCAGATGTTGGTTGACAAAAAAATTATTATCTTGAACTCTGTGCCTCGTATGTCTTAAATGAAACTCTTCTGTATTGATATGTTAGTAAATAAATTTTGGTAATGCGTAACCCATGATTCAGCAGATACTGATGAATTTTGGGTATATTCATTTATAGGCACCAAGAAAAAATTATTATTTATTTTCACAATCTTCACAAAATGGTACACATATAAGTATTCAGAAGAATTCTAACACATGTGAACATAATCATAATATTAGCCTCAATAATTCTGACACTTGCAAAATTAGTATAGATTTGTAGTCAATCAATAAGTGAAGTTATATGTCTTGTTCTCAACTCGTATATCACATCGCATACACAATATCTTATAACTCGAATCCACCTGATACAAGATTAAACTAGGAGGGTAAATTTCCTGGTTTGATGCATCCATTTACAAGTCCTTGATTTAAATACTAATTTTGGGTATATTCATTTATAGGACAATTCTATTTCTGATAAAGTTCAAAATTTTCTTTTGTCCATCATACAAATCACGTTCCATGTCTTTACTAAAACGGTTATATTCCTTGATTGCGTTATTATGGCATTAATTCTATTTCTATAATGAGTTTATATACTCTGTATTCTACTGGGGTTTTTAGGCTTCTGTATTTTAGGTACGCCTGACGTTTTTTTATTGCCAAAATCTTCACTTCTTCTTTAAACCATGGTTTAATATTGCGTTTTGTTTAATATTGCGTCCAACGCAACGTTTTTAATATTTTGTTTTAACTTTCACCGTGCCTCTTCGACGTTATCTTCATCGTTGATGAAATTATTCAATATTTTAAGTTATAATCTGTTCTCATATAACTGCCCTGTGCTTAGATTCATAGGTTCAATATTTGTTTTTTGAATATATTCTGGAGCCTTAGGTCTTAGTAATTTTGCAATTATTCTAATCTTACAGAGAATCAGCATATTATCCGTACCTAAGAAAGAGCTCTTACTTATAAAATTTGTGAGTTATGAAAAAGTTTTTATCCCTCACAAATTTTATTATAATGTAGTTAATATAGTTGACTGTTGCGACCTCTGGTTTTACGCCAAGTGTATTTATGCTGATCTTTATGTGACAAAAAGGTATTGTGTCTCTCCATTTTCATTTAATGTTTCATCGTAAAATCTTTTTAACGCCATAAAATCCTGAATTTCCCACCCTAGCATTCATATCACCCACCCATTATAATTATTTTGATGAGAAGCTATCCTGCTGCAAGTCATTATAGAATGACTCAGTTTCTTTGGTTTTTTTACATCGTATAAGTACAGGCTAAATGCATCAAATTATTACCGAATTTTAAATGTACTGTAAATAATCTATCACTTTGGTATTGTATATTATGAATGATCTGTTCAAATGGATGATGCAAAAGTAAACCAACACCCGAATGAGCCCATTGGTTCTTATCCTTTCCACTATATATGAGAACATAGTTATTATATCTATTTGTGCCTTTTCCTTTATTTCTAGTTTCAGATAAGGCACCATTAAGAGTTTTTGATCTTTATTGCTAAACGATGTTATATTCCAGTAAACAAATCGCAATATATTCTTTTTCCATTTTGGTTTTGTACGTGCCAATTCGTCGCTATGTAAATCCAATTCACTATCCGAGGCTAAATTCCTAGCACTTTGTGCGATAATAATTTATAGTCTAAAAGGCAGCCTGCTAAATGAACCTCCGACTTTACGACATTTGGAGCCATTTCCTCGCTTCAGAAGTGAATTTATCGCATGTATCATATCTTTTCTAATATTTCATCTTGCAAAAGTTGAAATCGTGAACCTATACGAACTGATGCCATAGAACATTTTAGTTACCGTAACGCGAGTGTGATGATCAAATCAAGTTGTATACTATTGGTTAAATAGTTGTACGGGAATAGTATTTTACATAAAACTAACGAATTTTAGTAATAGATTGATATGTATATGCATAGAACATAGTATAATTTCACTGTCACAATTATATATTTGAACATTATTTAGAAGTAATACATCGATAAGATATTACAAATGAAATATAAATACATATTGTCTATATGACATGTAAAATATCAAGTTAAGGATACTAGCACATATATTAGGGATAAAGCAATAAAAACACTTCAAAATATTTATGTCCATTAAACGATATACCATATTACTTAGATTCAATTTCTTCTCTTCTATAGTCCCCCTGTTTTATAGACGTATAATCTTAATAATGTATTTATAAACTACTTTTTACCATCTGATACACTATTCTAAGTACGATTGTAAAAGAAATACTTCTGTAAAGAAACTGTTATATAATGTTTTTACCTATGCGATAACAGCCACATTCAAGTCTAATGGCTTTTAAAATTGTAAGCATCGCACGTGTATTACATAAAGCAAAAGAGACGGTACTGGTTTTTTTGCTGGCACATTATATAATCTTGCTTGTGACTGACAGCACTGCATAACATCCTGCAAAGTACACAACAGTAATGGAAATTCATAATAAGTTTTTTTTTAAAAAAAAAAAGCTTTTATGAATAGCAATTGTAAATTTATGGAGCATGTCGAAGACATTTATTTTACAACAAAAGACAACTTTATTTTGTAAATATAAAATTAATCTCAAATGTTGAATTACTATTTTATATATTCATTTTCAAAATTGTATATTTGCATGTGGTGGCGAATGGAGTGGTTGATTAACATCTTCAGGTTGCCACTGAAAATATGTTAACACTTCATGACGCGATTAAAATATTGGTTTTATATAGGCCTGTTTGTGGACATAGTGGCATTTATGCCTTATTTCTAATGGCAAAATTACCAACAACATGAAGATCACAACCAAAACCAAACGAAAAATTATTTGTCCTATTTTGTTGCACGTATTATTTATTGAACGTGTCCTTTTCTTGTTATTCAACATGTCATTTTTTTTCATAATTTTCCATATTATTTTGATAAGTTCAGTGAATTTCAAAGAAATAAATATTCCAATTATAGCACCAGTATAAATAACAAAATTATAAGGAATTTAAATATTTATTGGTGCAAACATAAAAACCATCAACGTAAAAACATCATTTTTAATAAATATCTATTATTGGACACTTTTTACTAAATTTTTTCAAAATATATGAATGTTTTTAAATTACTGTAAATTTTGTTTTTTTTTTTGCTGAATCGCGGTATCAGCTTATGGCTGAATATTTTGGTCGAACGTGCGAGCAATAAAACTAATTGCAAAGAAAAACATGTGGATTTGGTTTTGGTCGTCAGTAGCATAAGGGACCTAATTGATTGGTAGTTTATGCCGCATAACCCACAAATAAGATTTAACTTTACGCAGCACTTTGTCGAAGTATTGAAATAATTAGTCGACCATCTAAATACAGAAATACATGTTTTACAATATAGTCTAGTATTCTACGCAAAAGTAATTTATTTTTGCACCAATTGTGTATATAACGTAATGATAGCTCTAAATACAAAAAAAAACTTTCAAATGTAATTTATTACTACTATTACGACTCCAATTTGCAATAAAAAATAAACTGCATCTGAAATAAAATATAAAAACAGAACAAAAATGAATGTAAACAAAAAAAAGGGTATATTTTAACAAAAAATAGTATAGATTTACGCGTCCATAGACAAATATAAGAAATAAGGATGAAAAAACAATTGGATACAGGATGAAATTGTAAGTTATAAGGATAACATAAATTTTCCTCCTGTAACATATGTCTAATATATGTACGAGACGTAAATAATATACCAAAATATATGATAATATTTTTTGCAAACATTTATATAATCATAATATAATATGCAACAAAAATGTGTGCAAAAGGGATATGGTCACTTATAACATTTTAAGACATTTGTTTAGATACAATAATTTCGCATAAGAATCAAATTTATATTCGAGTCCAGTATCCTATATTTTATGTATACTTTTTTCACAAAATTTCCTTTTACAAAATGATTTGGTAGACACCATAAGAAGTGACGAATGAAGTCATCGACTAACATCTAGGTCAACCCATTTTTATATCCATGAACTAACACCGGTAACTTTACCGCAGTGTATGTATTTTTTTTATTTTCATTTTGACCGGACTTTAATTGTGTGTAATTCGTTTCCATCCAACAAACAAATTAGCTGGAGAAACTATTCATATATAGAACCGGTCAACTATGATTGGTTCTTTATTTTCCATTTGTAAACCTTAAGTTATGGTTATTTTGGGTGCCGCAATTTAACATCTCACAAAATTGCTGCACCCAAAATAACCATAACGTAGTTTGATAATAACATCTAATCGGACACAGCTAAAATTACATGTTCGAAAAGATGATGTGCGCCCAATTAGGAAATACCATTCAATTCCACCAACCTAGATCGCTGTGGGTTTGCGTCTGTCACTGCTAAAATACTAAATTGCACGAGAAACATCAACAAACGGCCTCGCATCAGGTGGGAATACAATGACGACTTTTGGCTTACGTAAACGGACATGATTTGGGACCTGGAACATTAGAACAAACGAAATTGACGCTAGTGGTCCAAGAATACGGACTCCATAGTCGACGAGGAAAACGGAGAAACGGCTATTTCCTTGTTTTTTGGAAAACCGAATAACATGGTTCACAGAGTGGAGTAGGTTTTTTGCTAAATATCTCTGCAATGTTTAGTCTTATCGATGATTGGAAGCCAATATCAGATCGAATAATTATAGCAAATTTCAAGAATAGTGTTAAATTTGATCGTTTCGTCCAAAGCGGCGACTTCAAGTGGTAGAACAATGATGTTCGGAATAAGGTATAGGATAGGAACAGTGAATACGAGGAAGACTGTTTATTTCGCCTAGTTAGGCTTTTTGGGAAGGACATCAAGGTGTAGAGTGAGGTTAGGTATCTGTGAGTAATCCTAGATTACGGAGAAAACTGGAATACAAATTGATGATAGAATTCAGAAGGTTACAAGGGCATTACATCACCATGGTGTGCGGGAAAACGTGAGGAATATCACCTAAATCTGCATACTGGTTATATACTATGATGACATGGCGTATAATATCATATGTTTCGGTGGTCTGGTGGCAAATGGCCATGCAAACGACTGACAAGAAGAACTTATATAAAATGCAAAGATTGACTTGCGTGGAATTGATTACACGGTTGCTGCATATCGGTACGCTGGGGCTTTTAATGGCACCACAAAGGTACTGTTTATGGGAATAGAAAGATTCTGACGATTTGGCAAGGCTGTGCGCGACCTACAACTTTCACGGACCAGAGCCATTGGATGCGTTAGGCAAAGGTATGGTAAAATCTCTGATAGATAAATAGGCCACCAATTTACACTGGAGAAGGTGAACTGAGGAAGGTACATGTAGACAGTCTCGGTTGGCCATTAAAAGGTCAACGAAACGAATCTTAATTGAGGTTCTTCGATTAAAGAGGAATGACCTAAAGTGGATTGTGGCCCTAATAACTGAACATGATGACTTTGGGAGTTAAACAGATCGGTCTGGTAAATGATGACTCCTGCTGACTATGTCTTGCGAGTGTTGAGATGGCGACACTTATTGTGTTAATTTCCGGCAATAGTTAGCAGAATGATGAATCTTCTTGAACTCCAATGAATGGAGAAAGGTGAAATAAATTCGCTGTCATATAGACAGATGCTGGCTTTAAAGTTAGATATCGTAGTAAGAGATGACTGATGGGAGAATCCAGGGCCATTTAATTGTGCAAGGGAGCGAGAAAGAACAAAGTTGTGATATGTTTCGATTAACTCCTGAGAAGGATACGTTCTGAGTGGCAGGACATCATAGCCTAATTTCCCTCTATATGTGATTAAATGATTGGAAACAGAGTGTTTGGGAGAGTGCATGTGAGTATAAATTGCAATGACCTCGTCGGAATTGGTGAATTGTCTTGTGTTAGTGTGAAAATCAAAAAAAAAAAACACATAAACAAGCTGCTCAACGATTACACTATAAATTTGAGGATAACTTTGCTGCTTACTCTTAGAGATTTGATTCTCTCTCAAACCATACCAATTCTTAGCTACTTGGGAATGCTCGCATCTTGAAAATTAAATTTTGCATTGTTGTGAGTAATGTAATGCCAAAAATATTGTCAATGTGTAAACATATTTAAGGCCTAAAATAGAGCATGATTCACACATATGGGCCAATTCAAGGGTGATCTCTTTGACTTACGGGTGATGAACATTAAGTTACATAGATGCACTTCAGCATAGGCGTAATGTGAGTGTACTTTTTTTTTTATAGATAATAGCACGGCTATTGTTCTGCTGAGATTGCTATAGTATTATAATTTAATAACTAGTTTAAATAGTCAGCTTGCTCACGTTCTGTTACATTTGATCATAAGAAATTTCCAGACACTTTCAAATCGCAAACATCTCGCATGTATAACTGTCATTCAGATGTATTTCTTGTACTGTATCATCATCATCATCATCATCTTTACTCCTTAAGGCAGCGTCGTGATCTCTGTCCAGTACTTTCACTTCAATTCATTATTTTTCACTTGTTCTATAGTCATTCTGCACTATATGACTTACAAAAATTCAAAAGAAATGTGAATCCCGATTGAAAGTTATTTTGAAATTAAGGGGTAGTCTCTCCCTAATATAAAAAATAAAATAAATATCCAAATGCAATCGACATTATTATTTTATTCGGGACCAACATGTAATTTCAAATATCAAACAACTTGTTGTTGTGGTGTGGCGGGCGGTATTTTATTATAAAATAAGTAACTTTTAAAGGAATGAAACCTTTTGAATTATAAATACAATATATTCTTGCTGATTTGCAAAAGGAACAAAAAGCGACGAGCGAACAAAAAGAAAAAGTAGTGTTTGAATTGATTTCACAGGCCTCGGAAAACGCACCATCTGCACCGTTATAATCCACGAAAAGATTAGCGTTAAGTTAAATTTATAGAGGAAGGGAATTTAATTAAAATAATTATTGTAATTTCTTATTTTTTCTTCTTTGGTTTAAACTTTTTCGGTTTCATTTTTTAACAGGCTTTTAAACATCCGCCTTATATTCATTTTCTTTTCTTTATTGAGTCATAAATTTTACAGTAAATTACAAAATAAATCAGAAATCATTAATATAAATATCAGTTTCTAAAATGACATGTAGTCACTAATCTATTTTCAGTGTTTCTGTATTTTTTTTTTTTGGAAAAATACTAACTTGTAATATGAATTATGTAGTACTAATTGCTGATAGATAATACAAATATTTAAAATAATTATTTTAACATACGTTTAACATTATGGATACCTAGGCAGAAAGTATATCCTTGAGAAGTTTTTTTTTTTTTTAAAAATTAACAGATGAAAGATTTATTGCAATTTACAGGAATTTGTAATTAGATATTTTTCATTTGCCTTTTCTACAACATATTGTTACCTGGAATAGCCTTACACTTAAGAGGAAGTTTGAATGCCAAAATTTAAATATAATTTTCATGCACACATTAGGATATACGTTAGCGGACTGACATAAGTCTCTTCTTTATGAATACTCTATTCTAAGATTGAACTAATCCTGTCGTGTATAATTATTGCAATAACATTGATAATTGCCGCCATTTTAGATGTTGACTTGCTGATTTCATTTCGCCTGGACTTGAATTAAACATTGTGTAGCCAACCTTCTATCAACTGAACTCTGAGCGCAACCTTTATCACGAGATTATTCATCAGTTTGTTACAGTACAGACGGTAGGTTTTCCTCATATTTTTTTACTTTGCCGCGTATTGTGCCCGGTATGCAATATTTTCAAACTCTTTACGCAAAGGTTTACGCTTGTCTTGTCATTCGCCGTTCCTAACCTTTTTATCCGATTGACTATAATCTGTTTTGATAATTCTGTATATCACTCTTACAGTGTTCTTGATTTTGTAATTTTTCTCATTATTAAATTCCATGTGTCATCACTGATCCATTTTTATTTAGAATAATTGATGAAACCAAGAACATCTTGACAGGTTCATGTTAAAAAATTTGTAAACGTGTTCCAATCTTGCCGCACACATTATCATGCATATAGCAAATAGCAAAAAACTATGTTATATGAAAAATTGCTCTTTTATGTCATCATGCTGCAGTCGAACAACATCAAAACGTTTCACAGTTTTAGGCTGCTGTACATTTAACAGTGAGTTTCTCTACTTCCCGCTATGGTATATTTGAATACATGTGCGACCGTTAGTGTATAGCCAAGTTGCCTTGAAGATAGTTTTGTGAATGATTATTGTACCGCCAATAACAAAATTATGAATTTATTGTTACTGGTTCATATCAACCATACCGTCTACACTTATTTTAGATTTCGTAATTAATATTGTTCCTGCTAACATTTGCATTAGCACTTTCCATGCAAATAAGAGTATCTGCTTTTTAAACTCCATTAAGAATTCGTGGTAAATGACTATAAAATATATCTTCTTCTTCTTCTTCTTTCGTTAGGTCATGGACCTGTGTTTTTCTAGGACTTTTTATTTTCTGTTAATTTTGAGA
>JANSTX010054697.1:0-10800 GCA_027564355.1 Penthetria funebris | reverse complement strand
TAACACATGTGGGATAATAATTTCAAAACCACTGTATTATTATAAATGTTTTTAAGAGTCAATAAAATAAAAAAAAAAATTTTACTAATAATAATTTTTTTTTTGATCAGGCAGGAGGATCGTTTAAATATTATATAAAAATATTAGAGACAAAATTTATGACTCTATAATTTTTAATAGACATAAACATATTTTTTTACTTCATAATGTCTGTATATTAATATTATTCAAGATCATGTTATGAAAATACATGTCATATAATTTGAACTATAAATTGGTTTTAAGCTTTTTCATTTCTTTTTTTTTTAAATTTTTAAATACAAATTTTAAATTAGTTTATAGCCAGTAGTTGTTAGAGTATATTGCGTTTGAATATTAACCGACAGCTGATTTATACATAAATTAAAATTGTCTACTCGTAATATAAATGAAATGCATTTTATATATTAAATATTTTATCTGTAATTATATGTAATTAATTTTAAATTGAAAATTTCTAAATAAATCTAATCAGAGGAGAAAAAGTTCAACAAACTGTATGTACACTGAAGTACATAAATTAAATAGTAATAAATAGTAATTACTAAATATATATACTAATATTATAAACAAAATTGGTTTCATATGAATGTAGGTCAGTGAAAAATATAACTTCAATATGACTATATACTCGTATGTATATACAGAATACAGGTTTCACAATGTAAAAATACTAAACTGCTACTGATCTATTTTTTTAATTATATAATTAGGTCAGTAAACTCATGCTAAACTAGAGGAAATCGCGTTAAATGTTCAATAAAATAAGAAAAATTATTATAACATTTTCAAATGTAAAGCAATTAAAAATGGGAATTGTTAAAGAATATTCAATTACCTGTGATAACTTGACCCATCATTATAAGAATTTATTTACTGTTAGTATGTACATTTCGCCATAGTATTGGTTACGATCAACCAGTCTCTGATGAGTTGAATTTCTGGGCAAGTGCTTCCACGAAGAAACCATTTTTTAAAAAATGATTATCATCAATAATAAACTGATATATATTTTCCATTTGCGATTGCATTATAAATGCTGACAATATATCCATATACTTGGATCGTTCTCTAATTTGTCATCTTCTTTTGGAATAATGAATTTACATTTGAATACAATAAAGAGTGAATCGAGAACGAGGAGCATAAAGGATAACAAGGCATGTAGCTTACATTTATGGATGAAAATCTTTTGTTTTCTGTAAAATAAAATCACATCGATCATAGTTACTGTGTTAGAGCAGAATCTTACTAGAAAACAATTATCTGATCGTATAATCACAGTAAGATTCAAGTGTAGTTTAAAATATTCAAAAATTTTCAATAATAATGCAGTTTATGCTCATCTATCATAATAAGTGGGTTGTGGCAGTCAACTCAAATTTCAAGTTATTTTTTAATAATTTTATTTTTCAAACAACTTTGACGAAATTTTTCTTTTTCGAGCTCATTTATAACATTTTCAAGAATAGAATTGTTATACCATCAATATAATTGATGGCGAATGAAGTGGCCGACTATAATCGAGGTTACTCAACCAATCTTTACCTCCATGCGATGTCACCGGTAACTCAGTATATGACAGTAATGGCGTGTGATCGATGCTATATGGTGCTATTGTCGTGTCTGTCGACTGGTTGAAAAAACAACTCACCAACAAAATAGGTAACTGGGAGATTTATGGACCATAAAATATTCAAATATATAACAGGATATATATAATTGATACTATATTTTTCAGTTGGTAAATTTAAATTATAGTTATTTGAGTTAAAATAAGATGTTACATGCATAATAACGGTAAATTAAAATCGTAATACCACCCTATATGCGACTTCAAGGCGTAAATGTTTAGATGAAGATCAAAATAATTATCTTTTGGATTTTGTGCACCTATAATAAATAGATTATTCATTAATGCTGTCATAATAACAATTTGCGTAATTTTAAAATTATTTATTTTGTTTTTCAGATAAAATATTTATTGCTACATTAAATTGAACAATATGTTCAGATGGAGTTTTATTTGACGTATTGTGCACAATCTACAATATTTATAAAATTCACTTACCTTAAGTTCTTCATTGTCACATACAAGTTCTGTAGTTTGTACATCCATTATATTGATTTCATATTTTATGTTTGTTCTCTTCATAATTCTTTATTGTTCAAAATATAGTCACTCTACATACCGTGTTCAGATACAACCGAAAGTAATTAGTTGTTAGTTATAATAAACGATCATGTTGGAAAATAACTTTAATATAAACAAAAACAATAATATATTGCAGAATACTGAAATGAGAATGTTAAGCCTATTTATGAAGACAAAATATTACCCGAAATCAAAATCAATTATAATCTCTTTCCAAATACAACTAACTAACCACTTAATACAATAAATAATTATTACGTTAACTAGATATAATAATAAATATTTTGAATACATATATGAATGATATCCTGTGATCTCATTTCATTTAAAAATTAAGACGTTATATGTCAACAAATCATATGACAACATTATAATGTTACCACAGTGACGAAAAATAATCGAGAATTTGAGGATAATTTACAATAATTTTAATTTCGAAAAAAAAATTAAAAAAGCAAAGAAATAAATAAATAATAAAAAACAACATAAAGCAACTAAAAAATCAATAACAAGAACGTTACTGCGAAAGAGCAAAACCAAATGTCAAAAATGAACTTATGAAAACTGAGCATGTTTCTACGCAGCGGCGACAGTAACTATTTTAGTAAACTGAGTTGAATTTTGCGCAACGACGAAAGGAGGTCATATGTAAAATGCGAATGGAGTATCATTTCGCCGCATATACTAATTGGGCGGCATTTTAATTTTCAATTTTCAATTTTAAACAAAAAAAACAAACATTTAAAATTTTTCGAAATTCAGTTAATAAATTTTAATTATTGTGACTTAGTACGTTTTTATTTTGAACTGCTTTAACTGAATATAATATCGTGTGACGTGACATTTCGTTATTATTTGTTTTGGGTATAGTAAACGTCATTGAGATGATTGAAAATTGCTGTTTTTGTTATTTATTGTGTATGTTTGTGAAAATTATTTATTTTTAAATGTGATATTGTGATATTATTTTGGATTAAAATGTTCGTGCTTATATTAAATATACTTTATTGATATTTAATAAATATTTTTTTATTTCTGAAATTAAAGAAATATATTATATATATAACAGCTTAAAGAATTGGTAACACTATTCGATTGGTGAATAGTGTACAATGGTGTGTACCATTTAATTGTGTACTAATTAATTTGTGGTATTTGCAAAATCTACTAGACTTCTGAAACATAACTACTACTTTCTTTTGGAATATCCACTCTTAAAATGGGAACAACTCTTTCGTAAACAATAACTTTATTTACTGTTTATCAAATTTATACCTTACTAAAGTTTTTACGAACGTCTTGTTGGTTATATTTAAGGTTGTAGGTCAACTGAATCCTGAGCCACTTGAATTACGAAACTATTTAGCAAATCATTAAAGCATTCAGTCTGTCTATAAATTTTCTGGGACTGCTGGACTGTCGATAGATATAGCAATGTTTGTCTGTCAAACGGTAAGTTTGTTCTATGTTTGATTTTCAAAATATACGTTTAACCTGACATTTACGTGCATTTTTACTAATATCAGAATTAGTTTTATAAGTTCATTGCATTGTACTTGCTAATTTTACTGATATGTTATGTTCTGTATAATGAATTTTACTCATTCTTCATTATTGTAATCCATTCATCCCGTTCAGTACTAATAAAAAACGAAGAATATTATCACTAACTTGTTTGCCTCAAATAATGATCACATTCTAATGATAATATCCACGCCACTATAATTGCAAACGTTTAAGCAGTGAATTTCTCCCGCTTTTACTTTAAATTATTATGCGTAATTCAAATTTCTTTATCTTCGTCTTTGTCTACAAGAACCAATAAAATTTGGAATTCCATCGGCATTTTTTTAATTTTTGATAGGCTTCTATCGGTTCGATAAGTATTCAGATACATAATCAATGTTTGTAAATTGGTTGTAGGTTTAACATAAATATATAGTGCGTTATTAGGATAGAATCATCGTATTTCTGTTATAATTATACTTATATCGACCCTAATTTAATGTTCAATCTATATCTGATATAAAATAAGCAGCAAATACAAGACGAGTTACGTTATAAATTGAGATACGTGTATATATGTATATATGTATATATTTATATTTATATGAATATATGTACTCTTATAGTCGTACACAAAATCTATGTATTTATTCATTCTCTAGGTAAAATTAGAAAAATTAGATACCTTCACATATTATGGCTTATTTCATACTCCATTTAGTTTTAGAACTTTGAATGATTTTCAAAAGTTAAATTGGAGCATAGACGATCATATAACATATAATTGTAAATATAACTTTATAGTATATTTGTATATTATGCTCGTCTATATTTATACATATATTTTATACATAAAATCTATTGATTTAATTTTAATTCAATTATATTATTTATAGGATAAAATGTTCATTCAGCCTCTACATGGAAATCTATAATGTGAATATATTAGGATGTATGCAGTAACAGTAGAATATTATTGCCTGATCCCTATGTAATCATTATAAATCGTGTTGTCTGTTTGAAAACACAACTGAAAACATAACTCGAGCACAGAGCTACCATAAAATAAAATCGACAATCGGTAACGGAGAAGCATGATGTACTACGATACAAAAATCTGCATTGCGTGGATCACGATATAGGGCACAGAAATGTATTATGTTTAGACAGTATTTAAAGTCGACAAATAAGTTTGAGTATTAGAATGACCGTTGCAAACATTCCTTATTGATATTATTTACGTGCTGTTTCTATTATGATAAAAATAATAATAATAAATTCTACATATTAACCATATACATTTTTCATATAGTTCTATTGATAACTCTCTGTTCGCTATTTATAAGAAATTCCATTGAGTGGATGGTAGTGTGATATTCGGAATATTTTAGTGCATGACAGTTACCATATTTACACTCGTATTGATGTTTGTTCCTGTTACAGTTTTGTGGATAGCGAAGTTTACAGATTTATCGATTAAAGTATATCGATTGATTCAAAATTAAATTATTTGTTATATCAATGTATATCTCAAGTATTTGTTATATCAATAGTATATCAGCTCGACCCTTACTCCATTCGGGAGTATAAAACGTCAACGAACAACTGGCCAGCACCTTCACTTCAATCAATTCCCTTTCACTGGTACTAACCTTCCTAATGACGATATATTGCTACAAAATAAAATGTGTTTAAAATTTTTTTTTTTTGCTTTGATGTTCAAGAAAAGTGCTATTTATTTCACAATTCAATCGTACGTTTTTTTGGTAATAATAAAATTCTTCAAATTATCATTTAAAGAATGATGACTTGTAAATATTTTTGAAAAATAAATAATCAAGACATTTTTGGAAGCGAGAAAAATTATTATTATAATTTTCAAATGTCAAATGCTATTTGCATTGTGAAACTTAAGTTGAATATTAATAAATCATCTGTTTTTATAAATATATACTCGTATGTATATATAATAATATATATTATTATATTATGATGGATGATATTTAAAATAATACTCGTACTTATGGTTATATGTCTTAGCCAAATTATGGCGGATATGATGACACATTCATTTGCATACAAGAAATTGTTGTTATACTTTAATTACTATAAATACACGATATTAAAACTAAAAAAACAGTTGCTAGTAATTATAAAATGAACTTAATGCCTTTGTCGTATCCCTACTAAAGAATCATATGATTTCCATTGGAAATTTCACGTCTGTCATCATCATCTTAACCCCTACAGAGTAAACTTAAGATTTTATAGTTGGCTACTCCATTTACATTATCATCAAAACTTCTATTTGAGACCCTTAGTACAAAGTTTCACTTGTTTGCCATTAATTGTTATTCCATGTCATCAATTCAGTGTATTCCAGTAGATATTACCAAAACAGCACCATCTACACAATATTTCTTTTGATACCTAATTTACATATTAGTATCATCATCATTAACATCATCATCTTTGACTGACACGGTATAGTCAATTAGTCAATTAGTAAACCAGAATATATGTTTGTATTGCTTATAATAGAGACATTGAGGGTAAATTGTGATAACATTTAAGAAATCTTGACATCGCTCATTTAGGTTCTGAGAATTATTCTGTAGGAAACCAAAATAATATTTTAACGCGACCACTTATATTTAGGTGGTGGATATAGTGGCCGACAAACATCCTGAAGTTTCTCAACCTACATACCCGTACCGAAAACACGATCACAGTATGTGACCAAAAATATAAAGCATCTACTAATCGTATTTATGATTAAATTAAAAACTCATCATCATCATCAACTAAACCTTTACACCTCAAGAACGCATAGGGCGGCATTACGATATATAAACTCAAATAACTATAATTGAAATTTGCCGAATGGAAAATATAGGATCAATTATAATTATCCTGTTACAAATTAAAATATTTCGACAAACACGACATTAACATTATCCTTTTAGCCTCGATCACACGCCATTACTGACATATACCTTGATCGAGTTACCGGTTCCACCACGTGGAGGTAATGATTGGTTGAGTTAACCTCGATGATAGTCGGCCACTCCATTCATCACCAAATTAAACGTTGCTAATTACTATGTTGAAAATATTCAATTCTGATAGTTGCTGATTAAGATTGCTTTTTAAATATGGTGATTAAATTTGTAACAATCTAAATAAATATTTCTATTACCGAGTATCTGTACTCGTACATAAGATTGTCTATTTAGTACTATGTTATCAGTGAATTTCTTTAAGATTATTGTTTTTATTCTTTTGCAGTAATGTTGATTGCAATTATAACTAGTATCAAAGTAATTAACTATATAAATAGAATTTCAAATTAAACAAGTTTTTAGATCTCTTCGAAAGTAAAGAAAAATGCAAAGCAACTATACAAGAATATGAGATACAGATCTTCAACGAACATGAATTCACTTTCAATTGCACCTGTCTGAAGATAGTAGGATAATATTAAAAATAAGTAAGTTATTTTTTATTAAATATATACCAATCCAGTTATATTATTTTTATTATATACAAGAGAATTATAAATAATTAAATATGTAAGATGAGATACAATTTTAATAACATCTAGAAATAACATCTAATGAGTGGTTAATGGGCATATGGGAAATATTATTATATACAATAAGATTATCAACATAATAAAATGGAAGTTTATCAAATTGATACAATGAAACGTCAGGTCGATATGTGTACCCCCATATAGAGCATAAATTGTTTGGTGTGAAAATCAGAGATCGTGGTAAAAGTGGTAAAGAAAGCACTAACTGACTTTATGTTTTCAAACTCTAATTTTTTTTTTGTTATCACCTTAGTTTTCAAAATATACCATATGGAAAAATTTATTGGATTCCACTCTAGTGAGTATATATGGTGACAATTGTTGCGAAGAAGAAATAAACTGTGAAACGTCATTGTGAAAAAAAATTGTCAGATTTGAGTTATGGAATGATGCCGAATCCTAATGAAATGTCCAACTGTTGGAACCAAATTGTTTGTGTGCCCAAGGAATTAACGCACCGTTTGATGAGACACTTACTGTTTCCCCTTATTGATGCAAACGTGAGACTATCGACCATTTGCAATAATATCAATCGAAACCAACACATAATCATATACTCGCTTATACATATATATGACCGTTGATTATGCTGCTGAAGCAGACGTTTTGGTAAATGTTTGGTATGCTGAATATTGTCTGGCGGTCGTCACAAATTTTAAATAATAAAGTTGTTCATCTTTAAAACTAAGTGTTTATCGATACTATATATTGTATGGGTCTTGCGATCCACATTGTCAAGTTTCCGTCAATAGGTGCCTCAAATTTAATATCAAATGAAATTTGTAGAGACTGGCATATCTAGAGGCGATGAAAATGGTTGTCGACGGAAAAAATTGGAAGTGGTTTGGTCATACATTGAGGCTACCAGTCGGTGATATTTCTGGTCGGTGATATATATATATATATATATATATATACATATGCATATTAATGTTAAATACAATTTTCGATTTTTCTATATTATTCACTAGCCCAATTTCTTATTTCAAATCAGAATAGAAGATAATTAATTGTTTATACATATATAATGGTTTTAAATTTTTTAGTATCTTGTATCTTCAAGCCGTTACACAACTTAATATAAATCGAATTAATTATAAGGTATTCAACAGTTGAAAACTAATTTGAAAAGAATAATAGATGATAGGGACCCTCATAACTTCATATAATTTATTGTGTATAAAATTGGGTTTTTATCATAATGCGTAATCAAATATAGTGTTCATAAATTTTGATGATATCTTGAAAGTTATATTGAAGTTTATAAAACATACATTTTATATCATCTTAATCATATATAAGTTACACTGTTTCATACACTCGTAATGTGAATTATATTTAATTATATTTGTACAATAATTAAATAATATGAAATTCATTATAATTTATTTTAGTATATTTAATATATTTGACTCGACGTATATTACCTAATATATGATACCAAATTTAGATTTAACTTTGAAATAATTACACAATTTATTTAATTAAAGTATTTATGATTATAATTAACCATTATATTTATGGCTCAGATGCATACTAAAAAATGTCTGGCCAAATATAATATCAAATGAGAATTTGTGGAAACTGTCATGTCTTGAACAAAATTGTCAACTAAAGAAAGTGAAATTGGATCGGCCATACACTGGGGCGACCGATCCGTGATATTGCAACATACGCACTTCACTGGAATTCGCAGGGTATTAGAAGACCCGGTCGTCCAAAAACAACGTGGCGAAGAACCGTCATTAAGGGGGCTGATATCCGTTGATTGAGCAAGAACCGATATTGTATTTGATCTGTTTATGGTATTACATTGAAGGGAAAATAATTACGAACAATTAAGTATATAAATATATATACAAAAGTTGTTTTCCTGATGTTTGTCCGTCCGTCACATCGTCTGTCTATTCTTAATAATAACTCGAAAATGCATTAAGATATCTCGAGACAATTATAATAATTTTGTTGCTAAAACATAAATGAAGATGAGAAAAATTGGATTACTGCTTCTGATAATTTCCATATAATTTCTGTACTATTAATGCAGAAAACATATACTAAAGTACGTATCTGATTGTATCTAAAAAATTTAGCGCGTGTCTAGCTGTTTAGTATTCTGACAATTCTCTCTATATCCATGCAGCCCGATATAATCTGAAATTGCTGATTTATCTGTATTCACCCCTTTGGTCTTCAATCACTAGTTAATATCCGTAATACATTGCATTGTAGATTTAGAATCGTTTCTTTAGGTTGGTATGATATAGAAGACCAAAAAACGCATATGTCATTAGAGTTCGAATGAGCTGCTTGTATAGCATAGAATTTTAATGTTTTTTTTTTACAGATGTAATTTATAGTTTGCATCTAAGATTGTCACAAAATTTCAGTTGCATTAAATTACGTTTCCAGAAAATTATACATATGTATCAAAAAATAAAAATCACGAAAAACCAATATGTAATAACTGAGTTACAACACCCAAATTAATAGACAATTGTTAACACAGAACAAATAACCCAAAACGACATATACGACGTATATGTACCTAATTTGTAATCATATACAAAAAACGTTTAATAAACAAAACGTAACGCTAAAATACAGAAGATCACGAAATTTAAAAAACGGAATAGGGAAATAAATAGGAATAACGCGAATCTAAAAGATCAAATTAGGACACATACATTGTTAAAAAAAATAGAAATCTCGTTAAAAATAGCCATCTATTTTTAGGATTCCAAAAACTTGATATATATGGAATAACGCAAGATATCATATAGGTCAGTGAGCTGGGCTTATATCTGCCTCCACTAGATAAGTGATGTAACTTCTTTCGATAGGTGAGTCCACAGATATTAACGTCTGTATTAAACAATGGAATATAATACATACATTCCAAAACAAAGCAAAAAATCCCACCAATAACTAAAAGATGAATTAGTAATAAAGAATAGACGTAACGGTACAGAAATAACAATTTAAAATCGAATATTAGTTATTTAGCTCCCATTTGGCGAGGTATTGTTTAATATAAGTTGTATTATAAAAATTTGTTTAATTTTTGTTATTAATTCTTGACTCCCGGTTCACATCCCACCAAGCTGACACAAAAAATGAATTTTATTCAACTTAATCCTTCCAATACTTTCCACGTGCACACTTACTGAAGTCCTGTAACTATTTTAAATTTTAAATAAAATTAAGAAGGAGCAAACGGAAACAAGGAAATATTGCAATATAAACACGAAAATCAAGTGATTGCGAATGTTGAAATCGGTAAAAATAGGGTAAAAAATCAGACACAATATTTTCATTCAGCCTATCAGCTTGTCTAGTCACTGAAACGTGAGAAACTTGTCTTTAAACTACATATAATTAAAAACTTTATATGAAACATGTAATTGTACAACATATGAAGCGGTTTTACGAAGGCAAGTTAATATCCATGCAAAACACAACATTAAACCATGGTTTACAGAAGAAGTGAAGATTTTGGCCACTG
>JANSTX010054696.1:0-10800 GCA_027564355.1 Penthetria funebris | reverse complement strand
TAATTGATGAGATTTATATTATATGGTAACATATTAAGAAACAAAGATCTGGCCAATATATTCTTATGACCAAATTACGTATTGCAATTTATGTACATCATCATCATCGCCAACGTCAACAACTTTACTCCACTCCATATCTTTCCACTGGTATCAGTCACTTTATTGACAGTTTTCCATCACGGTGTTTTTGGTCGACTATTTTGTGCGATATCGTTAAATGGACGACTCAATGCATGACCGATTCAATTAAATGCTCTTTGTCAGAAATCCGATTCCAACGCCTTAAGATCTGACAATCTCCACAAATTCGCATTTGCTATTATATTCGGCAAAATATTTTTATTATGCGTCTAAGGCACCTATTGACCAACACTTGGATTTGTGACATTCATGACTTTCGTAGTGACTGCAAGACTAAGTACCGATAGTACCGATATATAATTTGTTTTAAATATATGCAGATTAATCTTAGAACGAGAAATGTGTGCCTTTTGTAACCATGATTCGAAAATCTTCGTCCTATCATTTCACATTTAACAACAAATGCCAACCAAAAAAGTAATACAAGCAACACATTAAACCATGGCGACGACCATAGGACGGACAGGCAGAAATTTGGAAAATAACTTAACAATATTAGACACAACTTATTACACATGTTAACAAGTAATATAAAGCTCTTTTAGTGGATGTAATTTGGTTTTTATAATTTTAGTTTTCAATTTTAGCAAAACTAAACTCTTTTCTGAACAGTTTGTGGGCCAAAGCGTCTGAATCGTATTAAATAAAATGTCGATAGTTTGTGTCAGTGTGCTTTTCACACGAAATAGGTTCGAATCTTGATTGTAATTATCAAATCTTCTCTTAATTATAATACTCATTCATATATAAAATTATAAATAGTAATTACTCCGAAAATGGAAATACTTATCAATTTTTCTATAAATGTTATGCGAATTTTATAAATTATGGTATATTGAAGAAATTTATATCCTTTTTTAAATTGCTAGCAACTTACAAATAAGCAAAAGCAACAGAAAAAAACAGAAGACATAGCAAAAGGATATACATATAATCAACATAAATATATGGAAATAGTCTTTATGTGTGACATTTTAACCCCTAAACCATACTCGGTTATGCATATATGTGAACTCATATGTATAATAATATTATTGACTCCACCAAGGAATCTTCTCGTAGATTTTAAATTTACCATCGTCTTCCTTCCAAAAATCACATTCTTATTATTCATGACACAAAAGCCATTTAAATTGGATACATGCAGCCAGTATTTTTTCCTTTTTCGATTCATTTCGACTATAGTACATATAGTAATATTTAAGAGTTATTTGGTAGAAGATAAAAAAAAAAAAACAAACAAAAAACAGCATATGTACTTGATTTGCTTGCTTTTGTTGTCCTACACATTTATCTTCTTATTTTGTGGAATTCTATTATTGAAATTCCCAAAGACTTTCTTATACGCATTCCAGCAGTTGATGGAGAATGAAGATGAGAATTCCATTATATTTACCACTTATTATTTTTTTCCTTCTGGGATATTCATATGGTTAGTTCTCTCTCTGCTGGGTGTTAAGATGTTTATAGAAATTAAATTTTTCTGTTAATAAATTTATATTATTATTTTATTTATTATTTTCTATAATTTAATGATATGAGATCATATACAATAGTATAAAGAAGGAAGATTTATGTATTACATATAGATATATAATAATAATATTAAGGAGATGTTAAAGAAGGATGCCAATGGAATATTTACAATTTTTTTTAAATTAAAATGGTAGTTATATTTTTGAACAGCTAGTATTTCGTACAATTATACGGTTATTTTAAAGTAGTACAGTTGCACCCCTTAAGGTTGGCGTCCGAAATGGATTAGTATTGGTTTTCTGCTAATTGATCTTCAAAATTATATAAATTTAATTATATTAATGATCATTAATTTAATTACAAAAAATATCCCAGTTTTTATTCACAGTTATGTAATTTGTCAAAAATTCAACAGTTCCACAGTTTGTCAACCATTTAGTGGTGGATACCACCTGCAACCCGATCATTGTACACATCAATTTATGGTCATCGTATCACCTCATAAACTCTTAATTAATAAGCAAAACTTTTTGTAAGACAATGAAGAAAATTATTTCATGTTGAAAGCCTTCAAGCAACAAATCTTTGGTTTACAAAATCTTTCTTCTCATTAAATATCGTCCATATTAATGTAAATTTAATTTCATAATGACAGTGTTATTATGTCTATTATGTGAGACAAACCATAAATGTTGTCATTGCCAATATTATTGAAATGATATGATTATTGTAGACGCATGGATTAAAGGTCGAGTTGATGTTATTGATATCATTAATTTAATTGTAAGAATTTCAGTAATGAAATATTTTAAATAATTTTTAATTTTAGTTTTTGAACAAATTTTTTCAAAATATCCCAAAGTTTAGCTAAGCTCTAATACGATTTTTTCACATGTAAATTATCGCATAAAAAATGGTTGAGATCTATAATGAAAAGCTTTGATGGTATATAAGATTGTGTTTTCTTGACAATGGTTCTAGTCATTGGAAGTATAAACTTAAACATCCTCTTAATAGAATTTTTAATTCAACTATAATTCTCATTGTGATTTTGTTCATAATTCGGTGGCTATGCTTTTTTTTTTGAACATTCCAGCGCTTTCTATTTTGACGATTAAATATTTCAGGGATGTTATTTCTTTTTGTAGTAAATTTTAAAAGATGCTATAGTTTTAGAATGTATGCATATATGAAAATATAAATCAGATCAAAAAAAAAACAAATCAACAAAAGGGAATGCGTTTATCCTTAAGGAAAACTCGTTATACTATATATAGTCATATTAAACTACTTATATAGATTATTTATACACCTTCCCATTTACAATTTCAAGTGGATTTTATTTATTTAACTGTGCAAAATGGGTATTTTTGGTAAGAGATGTTGGTACTTTAAATCTAGTCGTACTTTAACAATTGTATGCATAATACACTTAGTTCTATTTGAATTTGACGAACAGCATTTTGTGTATACTTTGATGGGTAAATAGAATGCCATTAACAGTGCACTATACGTTTAATTTATGTAGAAAATATTTTAAATATTCAATCAAATAACATTAAAAAACATTCAGAAAATATATACTACATTCAGAATTATTATTGATTGAATGAATGAATGATTGAATGAATGACTGAATGAAATGTTCTTAGATTATTTGTGGAAATTTTTAAGTTTTATATTTCACATATTGCATATAAATATTGTAATACTTGCAATATTAATTAAATATTTCAATCAATAGATGTAATTTGAAATATAGATTTTCATTATATTCAGTTTTCAAATGAATATAACATATGTTAAACCTAGTTTTAGATCGTCAAACAAATAAAATCAAAAAATCCAGTAGCGATTTTAAACATTTGAAATCATTTGACGTTAAAATCCACCAAAATATGTAAGCAAATATAATTCAACAGATTTGAAGATTTGTTATAAATACGTAATTTTATTCAGAGTTTAATTAAGTTTAATTGAAGTTATACCGATGACAACAGTTGATGATGATGTATTGTAACTTACTCTATTCGCCTGCAAAAATTTTTAATTTTGGTACATCTGATTATTGAGGGGTTGTATAATGCCAAATGGAGTCGATGCGCCATCAACGTTGTTCTGTATTCGAATATTCTATTGAATTATACAAAATGTATAACTTTTAATAAATTCCATTTCAATTATATATTACCGCATATATCCGTATTTTTATTATGATTCTGCTTTGAAACTTTTTATTGCCAATATAGGGGTATACTATCAAAGAGAACTCCTTCCATTTTAAGAAAAATTATATTTATATAAAGTCGACGATGATGCTTATAACTTTATAAGATTTATAGAACTGGAATCTTTGGTTAAATATTTAAAAAGAAGAATGCTTGTATATTTGAATTTCAACTTTATTTATTATTCAAAAATATAGGTCCCTACAAAGTAAAGTTATGTTTTCTAATTACTCGTATAAATGAATTGGTAATTATTGAGTGTAATCCACTATATATGGATAAATTATTTGTATTATCTAAGGATACGCAGAAAGTGAAACTAGGATGGATTTCTAAGGAACTGTGTGCTAATACATCTTAATTTTTAAATACGCATCGTATTGAGTCACACATAAACTTATGACATATAAGTTTAAGGTTGATATTTGTGAGGGGGAGCCGCAGGTTTAATTGTGACAATCTTGTACCAACAATACAACTGACTTTATTGATAATTATTTCGAAATATCAAATAATTGATTATCTGATCACTGATCAAATGACATTAAACTGAATATTATTATTAAGATAACTCAACCCATCTTTACCTCCATGTGGTGTAACCGGTAATTTGATCAAGATTTATGTCAGTACTGGAGTGTGATCAAGGTCAAAAAGATATTGCTAATGTTGTATTTGTCGACAAACTGAAAAAACATCTCATCAACATACTAGGTGGCTGGGAATTTATGTACCACTCTACTGAAATATTCGGTTTTGAAAAAGGCTTAATTATATAAATTGAATTTTATTAGTTTCTCAAAAATCTTGTGAAAGGTACCTTTTTCTATGAGAAATTTCGTAAATTTATTTTTTCAATTTCATATTTAATCATTTTATTTAATTTTCTTAAGTTTTATTAATTTATTAATTTAGTATATAATTTAGAAAAAATCTCGGCTTACTTTTCTGCAAATATTTTCGATGAGAATTTATCTGTACAACAATTTTAATATTTAAATTAACACAGAAAATATATTTGAGTAATTCAGTGTAATTTTTAAATATCTTGTTTTGTTGTTGACATGCTTCACCACTTAACGATATTGGCACAATTTTTTAAGCCATAATCATATGCTATTATTGACGTTAATCATTATCGAGTATAGTTACACCGCGTTGACACCGCTTAAAAATTAAACCTCAATGAAAACCGTTTATATGCCATTCGTTACAAGCATTGACATTCTGATAAAATAATGTGTGATGAGTGATCTCACCATTATGAGATACTTGATCTTGAAAACTGGTGTAGTTTTTTGTTAGATATTTGATGTTTAAAAGTGTATAGGAAACGGCGAAATTATCATCGTAATGCCGTCCTATGTGTCTGTCAGACGTAAATGTTATAAGATGTCGAAATGCAGCTTTCTACCCATTGCGGAAATTATTCTGCATGAACAATTTGTTGTTGGTCCACCGCATTATTAATCATATCTAATTTATTTATGTAAATCCATCTGGATAAATACTGAATACGTGGAATGTTATAATCTTGAGATGATATTGCTCAATTTATATTTACTTCCATGCGATTTTACTATAACCACGATCATAATATTTGAAAGTTTCACGTGGTTAAAAATATTGGTATTTATGTTTTATTTTCGAAATTCACGAATAAACAATCAAGCTGGATAAGTTGTAAATTTACATATTACTCTACCGATATCTACCGATAGATTTACTGCATTCAGGATTGTGATATGTATCTGTTTTACATATATACTACGGATATTAACTGTTTGTGAAATACACTCTCAATAACTATACTGAACAACTTGAATATGTTGATGTCATTTCTCAGGATTGAGTATACCAATTAATCTTTATTTATTTATTCTCTTAGAGGCCAAATTTAGGATTCTTAAGAATTGCAACGGTAATAACACTGAAAATCTTTAGGGAATTTCAGCTTCACTACTGTTTTCTGACGTAAATTAAGATTATCAGTAAACCGGGAAGATCGAATCAGCTTCAAAGGTAACCGGCAATGGTTCTCTTTTAATCAGAATACATTCAATTACAGATATTTCGTTTCATAGTCGACGATATTATCTGCAGTCATTTTGAATTTTAAACTAGATAGAGATGTAATGATGATGTATAGTAGTTTTGTTCTGATAAAATATAATAATAAGAAGCGATACGTGTCAATTCTTTCAAAATAAGTCTAAGAAAGTGTAATTGGATCGCACTTACATCGAAAGACTGAATTATTTCAATGTTTACTTAAACACTTTAGACCACCAAAACTTCTAGTATCATCATTTTTAATTTAATACAACTTATATGATAAGTTTGAATCAAAGTTTAAGTTTGTGAAGCAGTCGCGATATCCGTTGGATACACAGGATCTTTTCGTTTAGAAAATTTATATTTTGTTCATTATTGTATAAAAAATGTATTTTTGGTAATTGATATTATTTTTTGTGTATTGATTTTCCTTTGAGTTTTCCTTTTTGTCTGCATATTATATTTTATTATCTATCAATTTTCATTTGCCATGTATAGAAATTGATATATGAAAATATCATCCTTTTTTCTAGTCTTTTTCTGTTATTTTTTTTTTGTGGATAGGTTGGGGTAAGTATATATTACCCGTAATGTTTTTCCTTTATCCTTTTAAAGTCAAATGGCTGGAAAATGTTTGGCATGCTGACATTTAAAATGAAACAATTTATTATATGTTAAAAATTACAAAACATAAATCATTTTAATATTATGTTAGTGGTATAGATGTGTGGTAAATGGAAACAAATTTGAAGTAAGAGCTTTAGCTATACGTTCATATATATGCTAGTAATAAATACACGCCGTGTAAATTCATATATGTAAATTATTTGAAGTTAGATTGGTTTTGTCCTCATTTCGGCTGGCATAATGAAAACCATTGTATGGCACACATAAAACTGTGTTCTGTATGAACGTTTACCATAAAAAGATGAACGAAATGCGGGATGGAGTTCCTTTACCTGTTTGCATATGTTTTTCCACACGCATTCCCACATATATACTATGTATATTAGATGTATATATGGATTATATATACCATATATTATGAAAACGTACTTTGCTCTTTTCACAATATCCTAGGTATATACGTGACAAGAGTAATAAATATTATTTTTGGTTTTAATTCAAAGTTACCCCTATAATGTAACAAAAACATTATACCCTTTTCATTTAGATTGGCTTTATAAGATAATGTATAAACACGTAAATAGTAGTATATATCTTTAGTATATATACAATATACATATTATATATATCCAGTAAATATTCAATGGTATCACAGGTGAAATAATTTGATAAACTCATTAAATACGCAACAGTGTTGATGACAAAAATATTTAAAAGAAATATTTTCACCATTTATATTCATTTACCCTTTAAATGTAAATGTTTACGCACACGGAAATTCATTTCGACTTAAGATTTTAATCTCAAAATAATTAGGAAAACAACAAAAGTCCTTCACCGAGCGAACTTTTAAAGCTTACTGTTATTTCTGAAATGACGATTTTAATATAACTGTTATAATTACAACGTATTAGGAAATATTGCAAAAAAAAAATTCAGAATAAATTACAATTTATTCACCTAAATGTACATCATCCCTTAAGTCTGTGTACTGTACAAATATTCAATTTCAAGTAAGGGAATCGTTTTCAATATCAATTTAATGATTCTACAATTATAAGAGGGTGTGGCATGGATACGGTTATTTATTTTTAAAATATCATCCAACTCCAGGAAACTGGGCAGTTGTGTGATTTCATCTTGCGAAACATTAAAAATGTAATAAGCAATGACAATGCGATGAATCAACAAAATCTGTGAACTCCACTGGACAAAGTCTATGGTAAAAGTACACGATGGGGTAAGCGTACATTAAAAATTTAAAAAACACAACACATCGGTCACAAATTCAGACAACGCGCTAAAAACTTAGAATCTAGCAAACAAACTAAATGAACAGTTTTTTTTTTTTTTTTAAATAGAACATCCAATTGGATTTAGAAATGTTTTGCTGATCTCAATTGAGATAAACTGAAATTAATGTCATACTGAAAACAAATCCGCATTACAACACTTTTAGTTCGGTAACGAAGCCGGTGCCGCAATGTTAAATGTAGACTTGGATGGCATTGCATCAATAGTGGGTGATTGATAATTAAATTGTCAAAAAAGGATGTATTGTGTGTGTGTGTCTGTGAGAACTCGTTTAGTATCACCATTCAGAATACTGTAAACAAAATTATAACTGGTATTGAACACGAACGAATTCGCTCAGTTTAAAACCAGGTACTTGAGCGTAACAGATGGGTTCGATTGAAAGGGACACATCATTTGTATATGTTATAAATACTGAAGGTTATAGTATCAAATGGATATCCATAAATGGATGCCTTGAAGATCACGATATATAGGGGTAAAATTAGAACAATTTGTAAAAAAAAAAAGCTCACACGTGATTAATACAGGATGACGTGATGACGACACGTGAGAACTGAAAGTTTTATAATAATGATAAACTATAACCTGGCTGATTGAAATAGATTATTGTAATTATTACATTATTCTAATTAATTATGAGTACATATTTATCAACTTCGATTAATTGATAATCCAAAGTAATATTAAATGACATTATTCCATTAAATAGTCATTAAAATTTGACAGTCTATTATTGAAATAATGTAATAAAATGTATATGTACATTGTGCATTAACATTCAATTAATACTTTATTTTTAATTATTATATTATGCTGTTATTTTGTTTATGCATTAATGGATAGTATAAAATATCAAATTTTATCGCAAATAAAAATTACCGGTCCATAGTTCAGCAGTTCGACCATTACGACTATTCCAGTCTGGCCATTGCGACTGATGTTTAAGCACCTCAAATCTCTTCAATCATTTATATATTTGGAAACACATATAGTCAATGATATATATATGTAATTTATGTTATCGGTTAATCTAATAGAATTTTATCAACATCAATTTGCGATCAATACAAATATAAATGGATATTGTCGAATAGAACATATAGAATCAATTATAATTAATCGGTTCAACTGCTAATTAATTCAGTAGATAATTGCATGAATTTCCATAGCCACAAAGTTTGTTGGTGACTTATTTTTTAACGCGGTTGACATATAACGACATTTACCATCTATAAATTGACATATACCACGCGGAGCTAAAAATGTTGTTGGATAACCTAATTTTTAAAAGGCATTCAATTTGTCAGTACAATGTTGAACTAGCAACAATTCATTTTAAATTGAGTACATAACATAATATAATAACATAATGTACATAATATACAAATATTTGTATATAATACCGACGAACTTAATATAAATCTAACCCATTATATGTTACCAATTTGCGGTTTTGTCTAACAATAATATTATTATATAATATTATTTTGTGTTCTCATTAATGGCTTATGTGGAGAACTGTCCATTAATTTAATTACGGTCAGCAATATTCGTAAATATTTTTTTATTATTTCGTTAGAATTTCAATTTTTTTAAAAAAAATATTTATTATTGCATAATTGAACGTTGATTTTTGTCATCAAATTAACCTGTACAACAATACGATGCATAGAATAGCACCACTTCGATGTTAATTTGCAGTTTCCATATTAGATACTTGTTTGTTTACGAAATCCAAATACCAATATATGTGAGTACGATCATACATCATAATTTATATATAGTGTGATCGTATTTCAATTGGTTCCTTGAGTTGTACAACTACTAGATATTAGTCTAACTGTTACTTTATTTACCACCCCGAATTTGGTTTTACTATTAATTTATTTGAAGATTCTGATGATTATGTGTATTTGTTCATTCACAATTTAATTGTTTTTTTGTCACAATAATTATAAATTTATTATTTATTATGAATTTTTATATATTATAAATTTTTTTAAACATCCTTTTCTATTTTTGACGCAATTCTAAATAATTACATAATTTATCTTTAATAATTATATACTTTTGATTACATTCGAAAAAATTTATATCAGTATTTCAACATTTTATTGTTGTTATTAAATACTTATTAAAACTTTCAAAATTTCAGTAAGTTTTCAATTTATTTTATTACGACAAAGTTTACAAAAAAATCATGTATGTGAACGTTACTTAAGTTTTGTTGAAGTTTTTAATAGTAAAGCTTTTTGTAAACAACGAAAAAATAATAATAATAAATAATTGAACGAAGATTAATTATTTACAAATTAAAAACATAAAATAGTATCATGTAAGGATTGCATTAAAATTGTCTCATACTTCTAAATTTGGTACAAAAAAAGCACGAATGTTGTGATGGATGTTACAATGTGTCATAAAATAAAATAAATTGTGATCCGAAAGTAGTTTCAGTTTTACAATAAAAAGGGATTGTGTTTGCATATGCGGGTATTCGTTTTTGAATACATTTCCAAGTTAGTTAAATTTATTTTTTGTTTGGCACAATTAAATAATTGTTTAATTGTAAATACGTGAAAAAATTTTCGTAATTTAAGGTTTAATAAAAGATGCTTTCCGTATAACGGTTTAACAAATTAGTATATATACATTTTAACCTCCTCGTAAACGATTATTAATTATCTTTATTTCAAAAAAATTTTGCTTGAAATTGTTCAAATATGTTTTTCGTTAAGAAAAAGTACAACTAAATTTTTAGTACTGTAAATAAACAGTACTTTTTGTTCAAAATCCTTTAAGCTTATTATAGTTGAAGTAACGTTAAGAAGGGGCTGTTCAAAATTATCCCACATTTGTCAAATCTCATCATCATCATTATGGGTGATCTAAATGGACATGTTGGCAAGAAAAATCTAAATTTTAATGTTTGTCATGGTGGCTATGGTTTTGG
>JANSTX010054695.1:0-10800 GCA_027564355.1 Penthetria funebris | reverse complement strand
GTTTATAGTTATTAAAATTAAAAAAGGGCATTTAATCCAATTAATTTCAATTTTCTGAAAATATGTGAATAATATTCAATAATTAATTAATATTCGGAAAGTTTAAATAATTCATTAATAAAAAAAAAATAGAATATTTAATAAATAGGTGAAATTTACTATTTATAAAAACACATATGGCACCAATAAGAATTTTCTTCAAATTATGTTTTCAAATTTGACATTCATTTGCCAAAATAATGAATATCATTAATTTAACCAATCAGCCTATATCCCATCTGCCTGTACAATACTATTACAATATATTTTCTAAAAACAAATTAACAAAAAAAAATTAAAAAAAGGAGTTTTAGAGTACCGTAATATAATTAATTAATTATGAATGGGGTTTTCAGTGCTATAGCGGTCAAATCTATTTTAGAAATAATTTTGGATAATATGAAATATATCATCATAAATTTCATGTGTCCTGGGCATTGAGTGTCTTGGGTATTGACGTTAAAAGGAACACAGGCAGTGATTGGAGGGTCTGTAGGAGAATATGTGGCTAACATATTCAACTTTAAATCTAAAGCCAATGAAGGCTAGGCTAGGCTATTATTGTTGATAATTCGATAATAAGCGAACATAAAATTGGTAAAGGAACTCTTCGGCGATATATAGAAATATGTACGGCTTCGAGTTACCCACAGGATTAATCGGGATTCTGTGAAAATGAGAATGGTGAAGATTGTTCAAATTGAACAACCTTGCCATCTCAAACCCTAGTGAGCTGGGTAACTGACTTACAGTGACAGTAAAACCAAAGCCAATACAAGAAAGAGAGAAAGGAAATTATTTATTTATTATTCATTTATTGTTTATTATGGTAGAAATATGAAATGATTTCACTTTTGGTAAAGAATTCCAGAGGGAAACTACTCCCCGAATCGGATCTTCGGGTGAGGAGTACCAAAAGTTAAGTCAATTCAGAATGTAAAATTTTGAGAGTAGGTACTTGGAACATCGGCTCCTGAACGTAGTACCGAGCTAGCAAAGGTATTAAGAAAAAGAAATATCCAAGTGGCTTGTATGCAAGAAACTATATGGAAGGGGTACAAGGCCAAATATATAGGACATGGCTATAAGCTTTATTATAACGGTGAAGATTCTAAAAACGGTGTCGGAATAGTTGTTGACAGAAACATTGAACAAAGGGTTGTGTCTGCGGATGGAATAAACGATCGAATAATGTCTTTAAAGATATTATTTGACAATCAACCAACCATGAATATTATTTCTGTATATGCTCCACAAACAGGATCCGATGAATTCACAAAGATGGAATTTTGGGAACATCTGGAATCAGTTTTACAAGGTCTTCCATTAACGGAAACCAGGCTGATTATGGGTGATCTAAATGGACATTTTGGCAAGAAAAATCTAAATTTTAATGTTTGTCATGGTGACTATGGTTTTGGCAATAGTAAATCTCAGGGTGATGATATTTTGCAATTGGCAATGGCATATAATTTGGCAAATAATAAATACTCACTCTGGTAAAATGGAGGAACACCTAATAACGTACAAAAGTTGTAATAACTCATCACAAATTGATTTTATACTATGTGATATACTAAATTTGAAATATTTTAAAGACTGCAAGGTGATACCTGGTGAGTCTCTTACTTCACAACACAGATTGGTAGTAGCAAAAATCTTTCTTAAAGAAACAAACAAAAACAAACGGCGGAACGACATGAACGATATGCTTTACAAAGAGAAATCAAAACAATACGTTAGTATGTCAAAAGGTTGTTTTGCATATTGGAAAAGAAACTTGGTGGTGGGATACAGAAAAATATCACGAGAAAAAAAAAAATCATACAAAACTTGGCAAAGAACTCGCTCCAGTGATGATTTAGAAATGTATAAAATAGTTAAATGAGAGGCACGAATGGCAGTAACTATTGCCAACTCTAGAGCCACAAATCTTTTATATCTATATGAGCGTCCTGTGTCTGGCGATCAAATCGAGATATACAAAATTGCTGCGCAAAAAATGCTGCAGGTAAGAACATACATTCTATCAAATACTTAAAGGATGAGAGTGGAAATGTTTTGATTGCTGACAGAGAAGTAAACAATAGGTGGAAGCAATACTTCAATCAACTTTTTAATGATGAATATCCTCAATAACGGATTTCGGAATCAAATCCAAACAAAGCAGTTGGTCCAGATGACATCTCATTAGATCTTTTTAAATATCTGGGTGATCTTGGATACCAATGGTTAGTAAATTTATTAACTAAGATCTTATGCGGAGGTGAGATGCCAAATTCATGGAGGCGAAGCTATCTCTTACCATTTTATAAAAGTAAGGAAGATATACACAGTTGATCTAACTACAGCCGAAACAAACTTACTTCAAACACCTTAAAATATTGGGAAAAAATTTTAGACACAAAACTCCGTGATCTAATTAGTATTAAAGAAAACGGTTCGGATTCGTGAAAGGCAAATCAACAACTGATGCTATACAAACATTTCGTATAGTGATTGAAAAATACACAGATAATATAAAAGACCCCAATATGATTCATTTATAGATCTTGAGAAGACATATAAACGTTGTTGTGCATCAGGGTTCTGCTTTAAACCCATTAAACTTTATAACTATTATGCAATTTCTGTCTTGTTCAATACAGCATCCTGTTCCATAGAGAATGTTATTTGTAGATGACATAGTGTTATTAAGTGAGAATCAAACTGAATTTGAATCCAAAATAAATCTGTGGAATTCGGTATTGGAGGCCAACGGACTACGTATCAGTCGTACTAAAACAGAGTACATGTATTTTCCATTTAATGGCACTCATTCGACTCCCTTACAAGGCACGATTATATTGAACGGTCATTCAATTCCCGTTACTGAAAAGTTTAAATTTTAGGGATCACTTATCACAACAAGTGGTAAAATCGATAATGATATTCAATATTGAATAAAGTGCCATTGTATCAAGTAGAGATCAGTGTCTGGAGTTTTATGTGATTGAAAAATGCCACCAAATATAAAAGGGATGGAATATGAAACTGTTGTACGACCAGCAATGACTTACGGTTCTGAATGTTGGACTGTAAAATGAAATGAAACTACTCACAACCGAGATGAGAATGTTAAGATGGTCATCCGATGTCACATTAAAGGACAGAATTCATAACAACTATATTCGAGGCAGTTTAAAAGTTACTCCCATCACCAACATAATCACTCAAAGTAGATTAAGATGGTTCGGCCACGTAATGCGTAGACCAGAAACTTATTGCGGTAAATTGGCTTTGAATATTGGAAAAGATGTCAGAAAATACTGTCGCCCACAAGCTACTTGATTATCACAAATTGAATGCAGAAAGTGATGATACACAAGACAGAAACTTGTGGAGAATTAGATTGAGAAGTAGGAGGGCCGACCCTTTATAAAGCGAAAGGCAGGGAAGAAGAAGTGGAAGAATAATAAGATGAGATATATCATCATGTATAATTGAATTTCATTTTGCAGTCCGAATTAAATTTAAATCCTTTGAGTTACTGTAAAAAATCACATTATAATTAGCCATATTATTCAAAGTACCAGTGCAAAGTTTCGAAATCTGATTTCAAACGAGTAGTTCTATTCAGTGCAATAATTACCCAGCAAAAAGATAATTCACTGCTCGGTTAACTTTTTTTGAATTCAACAACACCACTCTATGGAAATATTCAAATGTATAACTGGATAATTATGATTGAGCCTATATTTTCCAGTTGGCAAATATGCATTGAAACGACAAATTAGCATCGTAATGTGACCTCGAGGCATACACTTTTATATGAATAATAAATAATTTAATTGAAAGAGAACCGAGGTGACTTCACTGAGGTACATAAGATTTGGCTAGAAATATCTTAGAATGAGATGAATATCAATTTACACATTAAAATTTTTTAAATACCACTGAATCCACAACAAAATAGATGCACATCAATATCATTCAATTTTCTGATACGAATTCTGTGAGAAACTCTATTAAAGGCCTTACTAAAATCATTGTACACTGCATAATATTAAATTAATTTTGTAGTTATAATTTAATTAATATTCTATTATACCATTTTCGATGTTTGGTAGTAAAAGTTTCTATAAAAATATCAAACATATAATGGGAAGAAACAATGATATCATCTTCCTTGACAATGACTGAACAATAAAATGAAAATACTATATACTACTATATATAACATATTGATTCTCTGCTTGGTCATCGATAACCTCTCTTCAAATAAAAAGCATTAGAATTCTTGAACGTAAAGTCCTTCGCTTGCTACACGGTACCCAAAAGATCAAGAGAAGAATACAGACACGTTAGTAATCGAAAAATTCAGCATGAGACTGTTATTGAACGGATCGACAGAATTCTGGTAAAAAAATCACTTAAATTCCTTTAAAAAGTTAGTGGTTCAGACAATATTATCAGGCATTAAGACTTTCTAGATTTTGAGAGCCTAATAATCATAGATTAAAACTATAATCGCATATTTGCAAATAGATAATTAAAAATTGTTGCCAATTTATTATACGAATATTTTTATGTTTAGATTGTCTGATTGGCTGTCTCTAAATTGGTTAATATTAAAATTATAATTTCAAATAATCCTATGCGAAGGTGATGTAATAATTGAACAAGATGATGAAAATTTCATTAAGGACTAAATGTAATACTATTATTAATATGTGTACAATGTCTTTATGTAAAATATTATAATAATAATGGATTAAAGGTTTGTATTGTACTTTGTATATTATTAAAGATGTCAGAAACAGCTTCTGTAATTATTAAAACTATCAACTAAAATTATAGTGAAAATATGAAAGATGTAATATACGAATTGGTTTAACTTAATTAATTTGTTACAAATATTTAAAGTAATAGTTTGGAAATAAATTTACTACTTCTCCTTCTTACTTCTTTTTTGTTCCTTATTCTGACCCTCCAGCAACTGAAACTATTTCTGTCACAAATGTATGTCTTATAAATACTTCAGTTATTACTAGCTGCCTTTAAGTTGTCCCTATTTAGAACAACCGATCATGAAGTAATTTTTTATAAAATATGTCTTTGGCTAATTTGTTTGACTTTTGATTAGGAGAGACATCATTACATACGACAGTTTATATTTAGTATACAGACTTCAAAAATGGTTGCTAAAAATATCAATGCAGTTGCCAATATGATAGAGTCTAGAGTAATACATCCGTGTAAGTGTCAACTTCAATAAGTTTGTCTTTGAAAACATTGCGTTGACACATTCGGATTAAATCGTATGACACTTAAACTAAACGTCAATCGGCTGTTAGGGAATTGTTCAAAAACTCAAAAGCAACTGAAGTTGTTAAAACCTACAGCATTAAAACAATTGACTTATTTGAGCCATGTACTTACACTGACTTTTGAAGATGAAAGAACCGACAATACTAATTTGTATATAAACGAATTAACAAAAATAAGAAGAAACGTTGCACAATGATGTTCCATGGCCCTTATAGTTCTGACGTGTTACCCAATGACTTTTTTTGCCAATTACAAGATATCATTATACTGCTGATTTTCATTTTTCAAAACCATAATCATCATAGAAAACATTAAAATTTGTCTTTGCTTTGCCAACATTAGTGGATTCATTTAAGTCTAAGCAAAACCACTTTCACAACATTCTGAAATTCCATTGTCGTGAATTTAACGTATCCAATTTATGAAGTAAATTAATATTCAAGATCGATTTTGCTGCTTATATCTTGACCGTGATTAGTTTGATTAAATTTAATCTTTGTCATATAAGTTTATCACATCCCATAAGATTGAATGAGTTTTTTAGCCTGAATTCATTATCACCTATACATATATTCTCTTAATGTTTGCCTTATGCTGTGATAAGATGGACTATATACACTTGGAAAGCGATGTAAACCAAAGTCCATGATTTATGTATTCATTAATTGTATATGGCTTCAAATAATAAACAAGCAGAACCTATAGAAACATTACAATAAATTAAATTGGAATGTGAAAGCTTTAAGGATCAATATTGACAGCTGGGATGCTAACAATTTCAAAACGTATTGAATTTATATTAAATATAGCCTATAGCCTACTATGATTTAAACAATGCACATATTAGGTCTAAGAAACAGAAGCGATGTGCTAAATGGGATGAAATTCAAGCTGCGAGTGGGTTAGGATTATGTTGTAGTCTATCTTGATATTTTTTGCTAAACTCAGCAATCTCCTGTCTTATTGCATTCATTTATGAATCCCTATGCATTACCACATTCGAGATGTATTTTGACGCATTTGCTATCATTCTTAATGCTTTGTTGTGAAATACCTGCAGTATCTCGATATTTGATGTACTCGCAGTACCCCACAGCTCAATACCGTAGGTCCATATCGACTTTAGTATCGCCCAATATAACAATAGTTTGCTTTCCATTGAAAGCGTTGAATGTCTTCCGATTAACCAGTACATGCTTCTTAATTCAAGACTCAACTGTTTTTTTTTTATCGATATGCTTTCGGAGTCTTCTGCACATGTATATCTTATTAGTGTGAAAGTGACCTGTGGTGACTTTATTTCGTTGACCTTTATTCGCCATTTGTATTTGATTTCTTGATGGTAATATGTAGTTATCCCAACATCACTGCTTGTAGATAGAATGGCATTGTCGTCAGCAAACGAATATGTTTTTATTCTCGGGTGTGTTGGTAAATCTGCCGTATATAGTAGTTAGAAAATTGGTAAAAGAACACTACCTTCTGGTACTCCCGACATTATTGGTGTTAATGTTGATTGTTTTCCCTAATATTTTACCAGAAAGTATCTATCGGTCATGTATGATTTGATTATGTTGTAAGATGTGTACTGCAGTAGTTGCTTCAGTTTGTAAAGTAAGCCAGTATCCCACACTTTATCAAATGCTTGACTAATGTCCAAAAAAGCAGCAATACAAAATTTCTGTTCTTCTAATGCCAGTCTAATGCACCTGTTGTATTGTAACGGGTTCTTGTCGAAAGCCAAACTTAAGATGTGGTATCAATTCGTTTTTTTGTGTGAATGCACGAAACAGTCACAGGAGTAGTTTTTCAAATATCTTCGATAATATTGGCAAGTGGTTTATTGGTCTTACTTTACAGTCTTTGGTAGCATAATGATGTTAGCTACCTTCCATTGTGATGGAAAATGTCCAGTTCTTGTAATGGAATTGAATATCATTGTGATGAGTCTTAATATTTCTGATGGTGTTTCTTTTAACAGAGGTCCAGTGATCAGATCGTAAACGCGTACCGTCTTTGAATTGATATGGTTATGGATTGTAATTTTAACTTCAGCTATCAAGATTTTTTTAATAGGTAACGACAAAATGGTAATTATAAAGAGGCTGTTTTCAGTGGTAAGTTCTGGTGAAGATTACATCTAGAAATCGTAAATAATGACGTTGATGCTTTATGATTCTGTGTGAAATGAAGATTCATATGTGATGAAATGTATACAATTTAATTCTAGTGTTGTTAGCATTAAATTCAATTTAAATTATTATTTAAATATTCTTTACATGAAGTTAATGCGACAATTTTCGATTCACAAAAGTTAATTGATTCCTTTTTATTTTCATTTCAATTTATTATAGTTAATTAATGTGTTTACAAGTGCGTACATAAATATAATAAATATGATTTCAGAACAATTACTATAATTATCATTTAAATCAATAAATTTTTGAAATTACTAACAAATTACATTCAATATACATTCAAATAAGGGAAAATCAACTATTTTTGTTTAATTATTCATTAATTATCAACATCATTATTGATTCCAATAATAATAAAATCTTTGCATAATTCCTGTCCACACAATTAGGATTTATATTTTGTATAGTGCATTGGCAGTGGTTAGCCCGTACCTTAAAATCACGCAAACAACAAGGCAGGTTAACAATTATAGGGAATTGAAATATTATGGATCTCTTTTGCACACAACTGTCAAATACAATATTTTAAGTTCCAATGACATTTTTTTAAACGTCACCCGGTGATCTCGGTAAACAAGGATTGAGCAAGATGTTAAACGTTGAGGTATTTACACCAAATTTTAGATCTCTTATACATAGTTTGTCGGTAAAGCCAATTAGTTGCTTAGATATTTATTCACCAAATCTCACAAACAAGGCAACTTCATTTTTGGTCACTATCACATGCGATATAAAAGTTGGTATATGAACGTATTGCCGTTAGATTTTAGTGAGGCAAATATAGGAAAATCAACCTCAAATTATTGTCCGGCAATTTCAATCGATGTTCTTGAACTAATATAGTATAGCCAGAACGAAAACATAGATATTAGATATTATAAATAATGTTGTTATAGAATGCCAAATTTTATATAAAAACTGGCTTCTTTTTTTAAATTACACAGAGCAATTTTTTGTGTCTCTATAGTGAAATTTTTATTGAATTTTCACTGAATTTTCATACAAACATTAATTCAGCTATGTACTCATATGTACTTTAGGTGTTCACAAAAAATTTATCAAAGCAAATATTTGGTTTAATATACAGAATATTTTATATGATTTTATTTAAATATTTGGAAAAAAAAATGGCATTCATGTTTAACAGCATTATAAAAATGATGGAATTTAAAAATATTGATAGCATAAAAGGGTGAGTGTGCATTAAAAATGTCAACTTAGCACAATTTTTCAAGAGCATAAAATTACTTTTATCTTTATAATCCACATACTATATACGAGCATACATAAAATATTCTAGTGAAGCACTCGTGTTTGCATCCAAAAATCCTGAACTAATTTGGAATAAAAAATGTATGTTTAGTTAAAAATATGAGAGTTTTTATCATGCACTACTCGTATATACAGAAATAACAAATTGCAAGAATTGTTTTAAAATTATGATTGCAAAATAGAACCAATGACAGAGAATACGTTTGTTAATTTATGAATTCCTGATACAAAGATCAGAATTCTGCTTATATTTTCTATTTCTCAAACACAGAAGAAATATGTGACGATTTGATTAATACCAAAGAAAATCACCCGCAACATGGCGACAGTGGCGCCATTACCAAACCATATAGCCTAAGCTGCTATTGTAGGTACTTGGAACATCGGCTCCTTAACTGCACACAAAACCGAGCTAGCAGAGGAATTAAGAAAAAGAAATATCCAAGTGGCTTGTATACAAAGAAACTAAATGGAAGGGGTACAAGGTCAAATATATAGGACATGTCTATAAGCTTTATTATGACGGTGAAGGTTCTAAAAACGGTGTCGGAATAGTTGTTGACAGAAACATTGAGCAATGGGTTGTGTCTGTAGATAGAATAAACGATCGGATAATGTATTTAAAGATATTATTAGACAATCAACCAACCATGAATATCATTTCTGTATATGCTCCACAAACAGGATCCGATGAATTCACAAAGATGGAATTTTGGGAATGTCTGGAATCAGTTTTACCAGGTTTTCCATTAACTGAAACCAGGCTGGGATGGGTGATCTAAATGACGGACCTGTTGGCAAGAAAAATCTACATTTTCATGTTTGTCATGGTGGCTTTGGTTTTGGCAATAGTAATTCTCAGGGTGATGATATTTTGCAATTGGCAATGACATACAATTTGGCCATAGTAAACACTTACTTTGCAAAAAAGGAGGAACACCTAATAACGTACAAAAGCTGAAGTAGCTCATCACAAATTGATTTTATACTATGTGATAGACTAAATTTGAAGTATTTTAAAGACTGCAAGGTGATAAATGGTGAGGTTACGCTTTCTACATACTTAAGTCACAATTTTCCAGATGATCGGGAGCCGAAAAGTTATGTGAAACGACATTTCAATGATTTGCAAAGAGAAGTCAAAATTATACCTTGATATGTTAAAAGGCTCTTTGCATATTAGCAAAGAAACATTGTGGTGGGATACCGAGGTACTGAAAAATATCACGAGAAAGAAAACATCATACAAAACTTGACACAGAACTCGCTCCAGTGACGATATAGATATGTATAAAAAAGTAAAACGAGAAGCACGAAGGGCGGTAGTTGTTGCCAAATCTAGAGCCACAATTCATCTATATGAGCGTCTTGAGTCTGGCGATCAAAACGAGAAATACAAAATTGCTGCACAAAAAATGCTGCAGGAAAGGACATACATTCCTTCAAATCCATAAAGGATGAGAGTGGAAATGTTTTGAATGCTGACAGCGAAGTCAACAACAGGTGGAAGCAATAATTCAATCAAATTTTGAATGAAGAATATCCTCATCAACGGATTCCGGAATCAAATCCTATTTTGGGGCCACTCAACGCAGTTACTCCATTGGAGGTCGAAAATACTGTGAAAAGGATTAAGCGAAATAAGGCAGATGGTCCAAATGACATCCCATCAATGGAAATATCTGGTTGATCTTGGATACCAATAGTTAGCAAATTTATTAACTAAGATCTTAAGCGGAGGTGAGATGCAAAATTCATGGAGACGAAGCTATCTTTTACCATTTTATAAAAATTAGGGAAATATACACAGTTGCTCTAACTAGAGAGGTATCAAACTTACTTCACACACCTTAAAAATATGGGAAAGAATTTTTGACACAAGACTCCGTGATCTAATAAATATATCAGAAAACCAGTTCGGATTCGTGAAAGGCAAATCAACAACTGATGCTATACAAACATTTTGTATAGTGATTGAAAC
>JANSTX010054693.1:0-10802 GCA_027564355.1 Penthetria funebris | reverse complement strand
ATTCAGTGTATAGTGATAACTATATACATTCAAATATCTATTGTAATATAAAAAGTTAATGGATAATTTATTTTGAAATTTAACGAAAGATTATTGTCATTAGAATAAATGTATATTTTGAGTACTTTACTTTTAAAAGCATTACACATTTATTATTATATTTTTTAATTTGGTACAGTTTTAACAAGGATAATATATTATATATAATAGATATTGTTATGAGCATATACGTTTTAAAATGTGCATGCCATTGTAAATTTTAATATTACGATGTCAATATGTTAAAAATTAAAAAGTATATTTAGATTACATTTAAGGAATTAAAGATAGCAGCATGAAAGTAATGTAAACTAATATTAGAAACTTTATTGTTATACGTTCAAGCATATACAATAATAGCTATTATAATTAATCCTTTTTTTGTAAAGTTTTCAATTAAAGCATTTAATTACTATAGTGAAAACTATATTTAAGTTATATTCGTTCATTAAAATTTATTAACTTGCCTATAATTTAGAATTGAATCAATGGCGGAATATTCGTTAAATAATGAAACCTCCTCTTAAGTAAATTTAAATTATTTTACAAACTCCATACGATAGTGAAAATTTAATATAACTATCATATTTGAAATTATTTTGTATATTTTTTTCTTTAATTAAATTTAATTTGATCCAATATTTTGTTTGATCACGATATAGGGCAAATTTATAGGAAATTAATGAATTTCATCAGTTACATATTATTGTTATTTCGTTGTTTAAATATCGTGCAAGTAAATACTTTGTTGTACTATCGTAACTATTAAAAATGCTATTACACAAGCCCATATTGTAAAATATTTGTCTTTTCTTTTTTTTTTTTTTTAAAAAGTACCAATCAATTTTTATCCATAATATTAACCTTAATTTGATAAAAAAAATTACTTAATGATGAAATTCATAATTTCAATTAATATTATTTAATATTATATCTACAGAGGTAGTAGGTACTCGGATACAATACCATAAAAAAAAATACCATAGGTATATAAATAATAATTATAAATAATTAAAGTCATTACAAATTCTTGCATGTACCCAAAAATTTAATAACGATAAATAATTTATCTTCTAGATGATGTAATTTTACATTATATATCTTAAGCAAATTATTTAATAAATAAAAACAATGTTGGTGTGTCCCATTAACGGTGATAAAATGTTAAACGTAATATATTTAGGAATATAAATTTATTACATCAATTATCATAAAATTTAATAAACTTAAGAGCTAAAGAGAGTCCTGAATATGCATTAACTTGTATATTATATAATATATATAATAATTATGTGGTTGATTTTTTTTAATTTACAAAAGAAATTTTACATTCATAAAAATTAGCATTCATCACAGATGTTTATGAGTTGCAAATTGACGTGCATATATTATATTGTAATGGAATACTAAGTCTAAAGTAATATTCTATTACGTGTGAGTTCACTACAAAATGTAGTTGCCTCCGAACAATTAATGTAAAGTTAATTTTTTTTTTTGAAATATACAGTACAGTTTACCAGAAACCAGGCAAGTCTCTGTTTACAGTTGTACCTCACTTGTTATAAAGGTTGCAAGTTGGTTGTATAATGCACAACGTGAACGGTATATGTAGGAGTTTAGAATGAGAAGCTATAAAATTTGACCATTAGGTCTCGTAAGGACTATCTAGTATACAAATTTCAGACTTTATATATTCGTGGTTCATTTGTTTATATCTAATAATTCATAAATCAAATAAAATATAGTTGAGAAAGTGTGTAAAGATATAAAAATACACAATTGATTATTTTATGAATTTTCTGAAAGAAATTGAATTAATATAACCATAATTGATTTCCTGGAAGACTTATATATAGCAATACCATATAAAGATGTAATAAAATTTCTGCAAAAAGAACATGTAACATAGTAAGGGTGACTGCACGTACATAATATCTGAATATTTTATTACAAAATTTCTGAAATAGAATTGATTACATGATTTTCATTAGAAAGCCTGATACAAATACATTTCAGGACACTTCAAATTCTTATTACATTAACAAGAGTCGTCTACATTAGCAAAGACGCACCGGTATTCATAACTGTAACAAAATGATTTTAATGATAAATGCACAATTAATTCGTACAATTTATTATGTAATGTTACAGATATATATTGGTTTCTGATTGTTCTAAAATTTACCATATTATTATTCTTGAATATTTTAGTACAGTTTATCAATTTTAAAATTATAGTCATTAATTTATGTATGAATATTTATTATAGTGTAAATTTGATGAAAATACACATTTAGTCGTGCAGTAAAAAAAAGGATTTATAACACTTATTGAAATCGTGCGTCTTTGCTCATCTATTGACATATATTAGCAAAGACAATCGATTTTATTAATATCATTAAATTGATTTTATTGGAAAATGCAATTATTTGACAATAAAATAAAGTCGTATAAAGTCGTTGATTGTGAGTTTTCATAAATATTACATAACAATTAATTATTTAAATAAAAATTTAGTAGTTTCAATAGAACTGTTCTAAAATCTATAATACAATCATTCTTGCAGTCTTTAACTTCAGGTACCATATTATTTGGATTTGAAAATATGCATTGCATACTGTCAATTATCTAATATAATGATGAATTAGGGCAATTTATCATTAAACTACTCCTGTATTGTAATTATTAATACCGTGCGTACTAGTTTATGAGCCCATCTATAAGACATATTTGATATAGAAAAATATCAAGCGATAAAATTTCAATAGTTTCCTGAAACTTGTGATGGTTTGTCACATAGTGACAACAAAAATGTTTGCATATAATATCTGCTGGTTCCATTATTTTGTATAATATTTTCGGTTTTTGATTACGTAAGGCCTCTCTCTCTGTCGGAACTTTCATCAAAATCAAATTAACTATTTCAATGTCTTATGAAATCATAAAACACTATTTGTTCACAGAGTAGTTAATTAATGGATTAGTTCGATAACCGCCGCCCCCCCCCCCCCTCCCACATTCAATTATGTTAGCAACAATATTTTTAATTGATTGAAAGGTATTTAATTTCTATACACCCAATATATAAGTAAGTTATAAATAAAAAAAAAAACTCCAGTCAAATATAACATTTTTTAAATTTAATTAATTTATATTATTTATTTATAATGTGCATATGCATAGTATTATCTCATATATGTACTCTTGTATATTATTATAAAATCGATAATTAAATAATACACAAATTTCATAATAATAACAATATAATATTTCACATAATTGATTAAGAAAGTTTCAATTAAATTAATTTATTGAATGTGAAAGAAAAAAAAAATAAAAATATTATCAATAATTTATGACAACTAATTTATTGGTTAAAAAGCAAAAAGCGACATATTATCCAATTGTTGTTATAAAAAAAAAGGAAAAAAAATCTATGTACATATAAATTTTGTTTTTCACCCTTGACCTATGTTGTTGTCGTTGAAAATAACTCTTGTATTCATAATTAAATTAATGTGCAAATATATCTTTTTCAATTCTGTGTTATTGCAACAAAAAAAAAACAATTATTGGTGAAAGAGAAAACTTTTCAATGCAACTTTACAATCTACGAGTATTCGCCTACTCATTTATAAATAAAACGACAATATCGAAATCCAATACAGATAATATATTTAAGGATATAAATCATCGAATTGAACATATTATAATAATCGTATTAATTTATGAATTGTAATACTGTCAAATATGCTAAGTATCAAAGTGAATACATGGATTTATCCACCATTGTATTATGAGATTTAAAAATCATTTTAAACAGACTAATTATATTATCGAAGAACGAACTGTATTAATAACTGCAATATTATTTTGGAACAACAATTAACAGCATTTGTTATAAATTAAAAAATTATTGGTTCTAACATAACTGTTCTAAAATCTGTAATAAAATCATTCTTGTAGATTTTACATCCATTTTCAGTATCAATATATTTAAAATAAATCAATAAATAGATAAATTGTTCATATTTTATTAGAAAACTGCTTAATATTATCAAAAATGCTTGCATTTAATAATAAAATCCGCACGTCATTACAGGCGATAATCCATGACACCCAAAATATAGTTTTAAATCTTTGTTACGCAAATTTCAAAATTTAAAACTTCTCTTAAACTAACATTAATTATAGTTTTATTAACGATAATATTAATAAATTAATAATAATTTTAATTTTCCAGAATGAAGTTTCAAATTTGTTTCCTATTTGCAATTATTGCATTCGCATCATCATTACCAGTTCCCGATGAAGAACAAACTGTTGTTGGTACAGTTGCAAATGCAATTGATGAAATAAAACCTGAAGAAATTGCTGCCGATGATGCAAAAATTAAAAGTATACCAATTATTGACGAAATTGATCATTCAAAAGTACGAACTGTGGTTGTCGAAGGTGGTATAAATACAGAACCAGAACAACAAAATACTGCAATAATTGAAGAAGATAATAATAATAGTAAATTATTAGAAACTAAAAGTGTACCAATTATTAATGAAGAAAAAACAATTGACGAAAAAACATCATCAATTGAAGAGTCAGTAAAAGATGAGGAATCATCAAGAAAATTAGACATTAAAAATAATGATGATAATATTTCTATTGATAGCAATAAAAAATCAGCTATTGTTGAAACAGAAGACTTAGATAATTTAAATGTTGCTGAAGTTAGAGTAATTAAGCGAGCGAATACAATTGAAGAAGAAAAATTGGTTGTTGAAGAAAACAAACAGTCTGTTGAAGAAAAATTACCATTTGTTGAAGGAAAATCAGTTGATGTCGAAGAAAAATTAGCTGCTGTCGAAGAGAAATCAGTTCCTGTTGAAGAAAATGCAGCTGCTGTTGAAGAAAAATCAACAGATGTTGAAGGAAAATCAATTGTTGAAGAAGAAATTGCAGCTGTTTTGGCAAAATCGATCACATCGATTGATGAAAAACCAGTTGCTGAAGAAAAAAATGACGAATTAAAATCAATTGACAATAAAGTTGAAGAAAAAGTAAATGTTGTAAAATCTATTGAAACACCTGCAATTGCTGTCAACACAGTTGCCGCTGACGCCGCCGTCACCACCACCACCAACATTGACGAAACAACAAGATTGGTACGTGAAACAGCAATTAGTGATAATCAAAAACAAATTGTTGATGAAAAACAACCAGAAGTAAAATCTATTCGGACCGATGAGGTGAAACCAATTGTTGAGGTGAAACCAAATGAAGAAGTAAAAAAAATTGATGAAACAATTGAAATTGAGGGAAAAAATTTACCAGCCCAAACATTGATTGCTGAAGAAACGAATAATGAAGAAAATAAATCAATTGAAGATGTTAAAGGCGAAATTGTAACAGAAATTAAATCATTAGAAAAAAATGATGAACATAATAAGGAAATTACAAATGTAGAATCTGCGGCAATAAAATCAGAAAATATTGAAGAACACTTAAAAGGGGAAAGTGCAACAGAAGAAAAACAACAACAAAATGTTGATGAAAAATCAATTGATGAAGTAAAATCGGAAAGAATAGAACCAATTTCATTCCAATTAGATGATGATGTTAATAAAAAGAATTTGGTGGATCCAATTAAATTAGACGAAACACCGATCAAATCAGAAAGTGCAGTTGTAGCGGGGAAAAAAGTAAGTGGTGATGATGAAAGTGGTGAAAGTAAAGAGAGTGTTGAATCAACAGAAGTTAAAAAGGATGCATCGGAAGAAGATAGTGATGAATCGAAAGAAGATTAAAAATATTATAAAATTAAATTAGGTTATGTATGTGTAGAGTTTGTTTAATTATTTAATTGTTTTTTATTTTTTTCTTTTCGTTTTTCGTTTTTCGACTTTGCATTCTTAAATATGTTTTTCTTGTTTTTGACGTGATATAAATTTAGCAGTTCTATGAATTTATTAATTTATCACAATTTTATTTTAAAAACTTTAAATAACAACAATTATAAATAAATAGAGTGTTGTCAATGTCATTCAATTGAGTTATTTATTTATTAAATTTTGTTAATTTTAATTAGTAAAAAAAAAAAAAACTAATTAAAATGTTTAAAATTCTGTTGACAAAACGGTTTGATAATATCCAGTTGTTTATTTAACGATAACATCAGTGATTTTTACTTATATGTGTATAACGTATGTTTAAGAGGAGGTTTTAAAATTTTCACGAAAAAATTCATTTCTATTATTTGCCTAATAATTTATAATAAAATACTGTACTAAATTGTAAAGAAAAAAAAACAGTAATTTGAATATTTTTACCACACTTTCGTCAACTTAATTGAAAATATTATGTGAATAGTTTGACGTAAATCAATTCATTGCATAAGTTTAAATATGTTATCGTTAAGAATAAATTAGAAAATCTTATGATTTGTAACGGCTAAAAATTGTTTATGGTATCTGTAAAAGAATGTCATTCATACTGTACGTTTTTAAGCATTCTCGATGCAAAGCCTCCTCTTAAATAAATGAACAAAATAAGTTATCTTGCACAATAAAATTCTTACATATTTTTAAACCATAAAAGATTTAAATATTAATAATTTTAAATCACACGATATATACAATTAAAGCCGACCCACAATCCATCCATCTGTACCGGAACTTAAATATTATCTAATTTAAATAATGTAATTTAAATAAGAAGAAAAAAAAAATTGATGAGATTATAAATAATTTAACAAATAAAATAAGTAACTTTTTTTTATCATTTTACTTATTCAGTACTTATGTGCTAAGTACTCTTCTTTTAGTTTATTTTTTTTTTTTTGTTTAAATTAACATCATTCAGCTTAGTAAATAATTTCAAATAGGAAATTAGAGTGTGAGTCAATATTATGACTAGCATCACATATTTCTTGCATGGAAAATAAATTTTCTTTAATTATTTTTTTGATAATTAAAAAAAAAAATTAAAAAACAAAAGAAAAAAAATTTTAAAAATATTTAAATAATTAATTTTTTATGGTAGGCTTTATTTTAACCTTTGAGTTAGACTGAGTTCTTTTATTTTATATTCTTATTTTTATTTTGATTTTAATATTTATTTGTTTGTTTTCGAAAATGTGCGATAATTAATGTTTGATAAATAATTAAATTAAACCATAAATACCCCCTTATACCACACTATAAATGACCACAATTCAATTTCACACAATATACGTAAAGAAAATCAGTCAATAAACATCACATTGAACTTGAAGTAGAAAATTGAAAATTGAGTAGCATACACAATTATAATAAGTGTTATATACATTGTTCTAATATAACTGTTATAAACTATGTAATATGTACTACCATTCTTGCACATTTTAGTATTCACAGTTTTTCAAGTACTAATAAATTTACCGTTATTCAATTTTATTACACATAAAATATATACATTTTATTAGAACACTTATTATATAGCACTTACTGCAAAATTGTACATTCTTGCTAATACAGCATTTTTCTCAATTAAAATTAGATAGTTCTTGTAAATGATTTTTTTTATGGTTCAAATAGTTAAATAATATATAAACATATATTGGCATTATTTTATAATTATTAATAATTGTAATTTATGTAATTTAGAACAAGAATAATTTGTTAATGCCCTATATATCCTTTGGTTTTGTAATCAGCACACGAAAATGCCTTCCATATAATATAATATGTAATTTGTAAAAGTTAGTAATTTAAGAGTATAAATCGTTGTATGTTTCTCAATAAAAATTAAGAAATGTTAAAAAAAAAAAAGTATAGTTTTTTAATTATTAAAAAACTCCACTTAAAAACACAGATTTGATTACATGGTTTTAATGGTTTGTGGACTTTAAATTACACCACCAACTTAACCCAGAGGATAAACTGTGATATGTCTGCGTCAGGTTCAGAACGCTGATAAAGTTCAGAATCTTTTAGAAGCACAATGCATCTCTCCCAATTGCAAGATGCACGATGTTTCCCTCCCAATTACAGGATGTAGGATGTATCCCTCTCAATTGCGGAAGATGTGCAACGACTTTCTACATATTTCATCCTCATACCCGTAATCTCTATCTTTAACCGTTTACTAGTTATTTGCATTTTAAATAAAATTTATCTTCTGAACATTATGATGTCCTAATAAGAATCCACAAATCTATAAAATGTACCAACGTTTTTCATTAAGAACAAAAATTGCAATTTCTCGTAAACGGTTGGAGATACAGACCATGTGTAAACGGTAAAATACGTAGTAAATACCTACTACATTGTATATCCCCAAGTATCGCATTCTTCTTTGAGCGAAATAATCGCATTCACATAGAGCATATGCTCGGAAGTTGCATTTTCGTCGGCAAATTTAGATACCATTCTTTATTCTAATCAATTTCAATTATACTAACCTCGATATCATTCTTCCATTCTTCACCAATTAAGTGATAGTATATGAAAACTAACGATCACCTTGGAAAAACAAAGTCAGTACTTACTTCACGAGAGAATGGTTTATTGTAATCCAAATTGGCTGTTTTTCTTACACTATTTCTACTTACATAAGTAACTTACCTGATTTGTTAGCATGCGACAAGCAACAATGCCTAATGCCCACCAATCAACAGAATGCCCATATTGTTGACCACTTAAAATTTCTGGAGCTGAAAATTCAAAAGAGAAAAAGCAAAGTGTAATAAAACAAAATTTTACTTACCTGCAAAAAAAAAAAGTAAAATAAAAAATAAGTTAAAAAAGCAAATTAAAATTAAACAAAAAAAAAAAGAAGAAAATCGCAATATTTTGTAGAAAAGATGCAAAGTAACAAAGTCGTCTCATCTTTGCTTGTCCACTACACAGATGCATTACGACTGTTCAATGTTCTTAATTTGGTTTGTACAAAAATACGCTTATCAACAATAAGTTTTAACATTAACACCTCATTGGGCGCATAGTGAGGCATTATAGGAGGACAATTTTCTATTTCCAATACACATATTTATTAATTTTTAATGTAAAATGAAACACATACTCATATAGTTGATCGATTTAATATTGGAATAAATTGTTAGACTAGTATATTAATTCAAAGCTGCTATCAAGTGTGATGCTGAGATTTTTATTCATTAAGTCTACAAACAAGGCACTAATTCTTATATTAGTTATTTTATCAAAGAATGTCATTCTATGACACAGTTATAGATATCGGCCGCATTTGCTAATGAAGACTGCACTATTAAGTACTATTGAGATGAATCTCAAAATCATTGTAACTTTAAAAACAGACTTACGATTAATAAATTCTTAAAATATTCACTGTTCTATAAAATTGAAACATATGTGATTTTTCGATTTATATTTTAATTCACAATTCTTCTTTCTTACTTCACAAATAACATAAAATCACAAAAAAAAAAATCTTATATCTTCTATTTTTGAATTTAGAACCTATTTTTTTTTTTTCCTTCATTATATCTATAGAAACTAATTTTTAAGCATACATTTTATATTAATTATAATTTTAAAAATATTAAAAATTATTTTTCTATTTAAAAACGTATAATTTGGATAATGTTTTCTGTAATTAATTAATAAAAAAATAGACTTATCTACTTATAACAAAAGGTATCATAATTAGTAATATCTAAATTTTACATATAAACATGACAATTAAACTTAAGTCAATACTTATTTTACATAATGTATCAATTCTGTCAAATCAAAATAAACTACAGGATACAAAATGAAAGTCACTAACCACAAAACGGAATTTATTACAATGACAATGGTGATTTCAGTTTGCACATATTTTACGAGTATAAATGTTATGAATTTACAATCAGTTCAAATTTGTCGAAAGCTGAATTTCAATGTGATGTTCAACAAACTACAATTATCTGTAAATTTATGAGCTAGACGAAGCACATAGAAATAAAAGGAATCTGCCCACTACTACTATCAGACCGAATTTGTTTTAGAAAGCTCACAATTGCCAGTTGGTGGTAATATTGGGATCTTTTACTTTAACCGAAGAAGTATGCCACATTAGTAAATAGTTTTTTTATTATCGAATTTTCACAGTACTAATGTTTATTACTGTTTCGGTTGACATTTGATGGCAATTTCAAATTAGAACACGGTAATTTGATATGGTACAACTGATCTATTCACCCATCTAATGTAAAGGTCGAGATAATGATCAGTTTTCCGTTTGAGCTGAAATACTGGTATTGTTCTATATTTCTTGAAATTTTATCACATTGAGGTCGACATTGAAGTCGGTATTGGATTCGGATTCGATGTAATAGTTGAAATCTGTTTGAAATAAAAAACTACATTTTTAACTGAGTAGAAGTTGGAATCATTAATTATGCTTTGTGTCATCCTATGGGAAATTTGTTTAACTTTATAGACATGATTGTAGACAGATACATTGTATTATCATATAATGTAAATATAAATTTAATTTATTCAATAATAAAATTATGAGGGATTATTTTGTGGTATATAAAAATTAATTAAAGAGTTATTAAATCCCTGTGTTCTTTTCTCCATGACGAACGAAAAACCATAAAATTAAAAATATTTTAATATTCAAATTCTATACACATTACAATAATTATAATTGTAAAATAATTGATAATATTATTTCTAGTTGCATTTGTTTGTTTTTCTTTTAGTGTTAATTTAAAAATTTGTTGCTTGATTTTTTTTTTACAATAGAATTACAAAATTTAC
>JANSTX010054692.1:0-10805 GCA_027564355.1 Penthetria funebris | reverse complement strand
AAACCACTTTGTTTTTTCAATGTCGTTCCGCCGTTTGTTTTTAAATGTTTCTTTAAGAACGATTTTTGCTACTAGCACTCTGTGCTGTGAAGTAAGAGGCTCACCAGGTATCACCTTGCAGTCTTTAAAATATTTCAAATTTAGTTTATCACATAGTATAAAATCAATTTGTGATGAGTTACTACTACTATTTTTGTACGATATTAACTGTTCCTCTTTTTTTGCAAAGTAAGTGCTTACTTTGGCCAAATTATATGCCATTGCCCATTGCAAAATATCATCACCCTGAGAATTACTATTGCTAAAACTATAGCCACCGTCCTTTAGATTTTTCTTGCCAACATGTCTATTTAGATCCCCCATAATCAACCTGGCTTCAGTTAAAAGAATATCTTTAAAGACATTATCCGATCGTTTATTCTATCTGCAGACACAACCCTTTGCTCAATATTTCTGTCAACAACTATTCCGTCACCGTTTTTAGAACCTTCACCGTTATAATAAAGTTTATAACCATGTCCTATATATTTGACCTTGGACCGCTTCAATTTAGTTTGTTTTATACAAGCCACTTGGATATTTCTTTTTCTTAATACCTCTGCTAGCACGGTACTACGTCCAGTTAAAATTTTACAATTCTGAATTGACTTCAATTTTGGTACTCCCCACCCGGAGATCCGATTAAATAATAAATAAATAATTCCCTTTCTCTCCTTTTTTTTTTGTTTTACTGCCGGCGGCTGCCTGACGCAAAGTCAGTAACCCAACTCATTAGGGCTTGAGATGCCAAGGTTATTCAATTTGAGCAATCTTCACCATTCTCATTTTCACAAACCTTTGGGAAACTCGAAGCCGAACACATTTCTATATGTCGCCCAAGAGCTCCATCTCCAATTTTATGTTCGGTTATTACCGAATTGGCAACAATAATAGCCTAGACTATATGCTTTGGTAATGGCGGCACAGTCGCCATGTTGCGGTGATTTTCATTGGCTCTAGATTTAAAGTAGAATATATTAGCCACATATTCTCCTACAGGACCCGCCAATCATGGCCTGGATGCCTTTTAACGTCAATGTCTGGAACGCCAGTTTCGTACATACCTTTAATCGTTGAAGTGATCTTGACTTTTATTCCGGTGTCAAATTTTGCACTTTTTATATCTTGTAACTCATAAGACCTATAAATTATTCCATTAATATATTCTTAATGTAAAAATAGCAATAAACGCTATCCTTAAACATTATGAAATTTGTCATATATGATAAATTATTGTTAATAAACATTTTTAATTTTTTTAGGATTAAATCTAATGAGTCATGCTGCAATGATTGTAATGAAAGAATTTAATGATATTATATTATCTTATGGTCAAAGTGATGAATATTCATTTATATTTCATAAAAGTACCGATTTATATAATAGACGTTACGATAAAATTATGAGTCAAGTCAATAGTTTGTTTACATCCTCATATGTTTTTCATTGGAATAATTGGTTTCCAAATAAACCGTTATTGTATCCTCCAAGTTTCGATGCTCGCATTATATTATATCCAACGGATGAAAATTTAAAAGATTATTTAAGTTGGCGTCAAGCAGATGTACACATAAATAATTTATATAATACAGCATTTTGGAATTTGGTATTGAAGGGTGGATTAACAAATTCAGAGGTATTCCTTTTAGGACGATTTGCTTATTATTTTTCTTATTATTGTTAATTTTATTATGATATTTTTAGGCACAAGCTGAATTATGTGGTACATTTTCAGCTGATAAAAATGAATTATTGTTTTCTAAATTTGGTATAAATTATAATAATTTACCAATTATGTTTAGAAAGGGTACGACATTATTAAGAAAAAAAATTAAAATACCGAATGTCGAGAAACAAAAACAAATTATTGTACCACTTTATGTCGACATGATACAGCAAAAATTTTGGAAGGATAACTTTGAATTGCTGGATAAAAAGCCTGCCGAAAGTTACATATTTACAAAAAATGATGACGGAATTGTGGAATTGCCAGAATTAGTGTGTAAGCAAATTGAGAGCTTAAAAATTTATAGTAGTTGATAGGTAAACGATTGTATTCAACGTATAATTAATTTGTTAACGAATAATGCGCACTGGAGTTCAATTTTGGAAATTAATACAAAAATTAGCGTTTATGTTATAAGCTGAGAATTGAATTTGGAAATGCAAAGTAAATAGCTTTTGTAGGTTAACCAGGAACGTTGTAATATCTATGTTAAAGACTTTTAAATAACCTTTTTTTATCATGGCATCGCTTGAGCGTGGTGACGAATAGAGTGACCGACTATCATCGAGGTTACTGAACCCATCGTTGCGTCCGCGCGATAACAGATGTTCATGCCATGTCGCCGAGTAGTTGAAAAATATCTCAACAGCAAACTAGACTAGGTAGCTGATGTTACATGCATATTATCCTATCAGGTCGCAAATGTTAATATGATGTCTATTGTCTATAGGGACAAATGTTATCTTGTTACAAATGTAATTGCCAGTAATTGTCTTACACACGTAATCAAAATCTTTTATATAAAAACTTTATACCTTACGAAAATTTGTGAAGAGTGACAGAGTTTGACAGAATCTACAAAAGCATTAGAAACAGCGAAAATGCACTCATTTTTTTAATCATATAATTACAATATCTTAATTTATAGTAATTTTTCTTTTAATTTCGAGTCTGATAAAACTAATATGATTATTAATATGCTGCTGAATGTAATAATACACCTCCAGAACCATCTTTCCGCGTATCATTATGGACTTCTGTTTTTGCCGTCTAAAAATACAGACACAAAATAGGTTTTTCAACCAGTTTTCTCTTAACGGTCATAAATGCCTCATTAACTGCATCTGACAAATTTCAAACGACCACCTTCTTCGTGAACTGTGTTAAAGGTATAATGATAAATTTTTTATAGATTGCCAAAACCTGTTATTTGACGTTGTATTTTCTTCAATTGGAATATGATGTCCACTTTTCATGTCGAAAAGAGAAAAAAAATCATTTCTATGTCAAATGGTTAATATCAGTACAGTAATTACCCAGCAGAAAGAAAACATATTTTTTTCTTTCTGTTGGGTAATAACTGTTCTGATGAGAACAATTAGTTCAAAACCAGAGTTCAGCACCTTGCACTGTTGCTTTAAATATCATGGCTAATTACCATGTGAATTCTACAGTAGTTCAAAAGAGTCTAAATTTAATCCAGGCTGCAGGATGATAATAAAATTATTTTTAAATTAGATTTCACCGCTATGCCACTAAAAACACTCATTAATAATTAATTCCAATGGTACAAATAAAAATAAAAAGTATCTTCCTTCACTCTTCCCTGGACTACTGCTGCACTGAAATAATTGTTACTTTGATGACAATTTATTTCTGCTAACATTAATTTAATTTCAATATTTCTTTTAATTGGTTAAAAATTTGCGTTTGCATGAATACAAAAATTTTTAAATATGAATTTTTAAAAATGAATTCCGTTATCATTTTTTGTTAAATGTGAAAACTTAACGCGTTGTTAGGAACCACGAATTTCTAGTTGTGTTGTTTATTTTAAAATTCTTAAATATTATTTTATAATATATTATTTCTGAGTTCTTCATACACGTTTAGCGTTGGATAAACAGAAATGTTTGCATTAACTCTCTGATCATATATTTGAATTTCTTATTTCAATTATGCGATTTGTGATTTCTGTTAGTTGAAAATTATTTTTATGTACTAGTCTTTTTATTTGGTATATGTAACTTTCAAAGATGAATGCACTAACACCAACATCCATGTCCTAACATTCATCTACCAAATGTAAGAGACTATGCACGTTATATATTATGTGATGCTCACCATATAGCTTATATATTATGTGATGCTCACCATATATTTCTAAGTATTTATAAGTTGTAAAAATAATGCTTACTTTTTATCATCATTTATTATTAACAAATTATTTGTCCTAAGATACAAATCAAATTTTTTGGTATCATAAATCTAAACCATGATCATTTTCTAATGGAATCAACTACATCACACCTAGACTTATTATTTATCTATTTTTTCTTATATCCTCTTTCTTCGAAAATACATAAACTGTTAAATCGAAAATACATTAACTGCTAAAACATTAAATATTGGCATGGGTGTTTGATAAGTAAGGTACCTAACAATGAAAACACAATTATTTTGGAAAATAATTGATTTTATCCTTCAATATAATCTCTTTTTAGCTACACCGCCAGTCCAACGATCCTCCAACGTTTTTACACCTTCCAATTAATATGATTTGTCAAGATGTCCAAAATATCCATCAGTTTAATTCGACGTAAAACGCTCACCATACAGTCATCTTTTGAGGTTTCCGAATAAATAATAGTCACTAGTAGTAAATCTAGAGAATACGATGGATGCGGAAGTAATTCAATGCTTGATGAATGAACTGCTTCGTGATGAAACAAGATTTGCTTGTTCTGCAAATGCGTTCATTTCAACTTGATTTAGTCATTCAATCGATACAATAACTCTGAATAATATGCGCCAGTTATTAATTTACCTTTTTCAAGGTAATCAATGAATATTATGCCTTGTACATCCTAAAAAAAACACTGGCCATAACCACTCGGTAAAACCCATTGTTTTGATACTTTACATGATTTCTGTATGTTGTGGTGAATCAATGTTTCATCCATGGTCACAAATCGACAAGAAAATTCAGAAGAGTTCTTTTGAAATATGGCCAAATTTTTCATTGAAATGATCACACGAATTTATTTTTGTTCGATTCCCCATAATGGGGATTCTTTTATTTATATTATTTATATATTTATATTATAATAAATATTATTATTTTTTTTTTTATACCAATTCCACTACTATGATCAATGTGAATTAGTCTTTCAGAAAACAAAAGGGTTTCACCTGTAAATGTAGACCTTTTTTCGCTGTATCAAGAATTTAATTCATCAGAACTGATTCTAATGTCGACCGTTAACTTAGATATTAATTAGGTGATCTCATAATGGTTAACTTGCAAATTAGATTTCTTTGTCAGGGCTCACCACATAACATTTATTTTAATGTTTACTTTTAAATAAAAATAAAATACTAAATTTATTATTAATTTAATCATATAGGCAACATAAAAAAAAACTACAAAAATTCATAAGTATAATATTATAGTTATAAAAATGCAATATAATTATAATATAATAGATAATTATGTAATTAATTAACCAATAATAATTTGGGTAATAGTAATTTTAATTTATAAGAATAATAATAAAATTCGTAATAGTAAAAAAAACCTCTACTTTTACTTATTTTTATAGTTTTAGTTCATAATTTTATTTTAATTTAATCTTTTTTTGTTTTAAATGTGTTATCCTTTAATTATGTAACTAAAATATAAATACTTTAAATTAAATTTATTATTAATAGAAAGCATGTTCTAACATTTCTAGAAAATTCATCCCTTTTTTCCGTTTATTTTAATTTCTACAATTTATCCATTCTTGTAGGACAGTTTTGGAAAATACTTATATGTATAAAAATAGTCTGTCTAAAAATATAGTTAGTATAAATTTTTATTTGTAATATTTCAAATATTTAAATTAATAAAAAAAAAAATTACAAAAATTTGAAGATTATTTATTATTTTAACAACAGAAAATGAAACAATAAATAATTTGATGGTAATTATTCTAGGTACAAATTGAGTCAGATTTTTCAAAATTTTATATAATTAAAAAACGAACGTCAACGTTACGTAATCAATTGTAGTTTTATGTAGGTTGAAAGAATATTCAAATTGAAGTGCATACCAACATTAATAATATCACTTTGATCATAATCATATAGACTTAAAATCGTATATCGTTTGTAAATTAAAAGGTTTATGTACAAAGAATACGTAAAGAATAAATCATATTTGATTATCAAATACTTATATCTACGAAAGCGATGGTCTATTTTTTTGTTTTGTCATAAATCTTTTGTACCCAGAATTTAAATAATTTATATTTGAGAAAGCATATTTTCATATTTTATTTCTATTTTCTATTACTAAATTTCATGTATTTTATAATTAATTATTCTTAAAACCAATTTTTACAATAATTTCGAAAAGCTTGCATTTTTTAAAGTTTAGTAAAAAATTAAAATATGTGGTCTTATTTAAACGTTATTTATTTGTCTTGACATAGTCGACGCTTCCACACACTGACTACATAAATTGCCGAAAATTTCATCTCATCGCCATGTGAGCAGGAATTTGATTAATCGTAATTGTAACAGAAGTCATTAAATTACTCATAGTGGGTCACATATGATAAACATGTCTTGCTCCATCTCGTACCACACCACTGATCAGTTAAATAACTTTCTTACAATATTTTCACCTGGTCGTCTCAATAAATGGCCAATCCAATTTGACTCTCTTCGTTTGACAATCATCAGTTATACCAACTCAAGATTTGCCAATCTTCACAAATTCACGTATGATATTCTATTCAAAAATGTTATATTTGCCATCTTCCAAGTTTCACACCGATAAAAAATAAGTTCTAAAAATACGCAACTTCAGATGTTTATCTTCCAAATTGTTTGGTATTTTGAATAGTTTGGCAGTCATCGTTAATTTAAAATTTTTTAAAAACTTAAATAAGTTAAAATATTCGATGAACTGGGATTTGGACATAGAATTTTGCTTAAACGTAATCAATGGTATACAAGTATATATATATATATATATATATTGATAATTGACATACTAATTGTGTGATATGAAAAATATGTGATGGATGATGAATTTCATAGATATACGTGGGAAAGAAATGAGTATTAGTAGTATTAGAATAGAAGAATGTTCGATGAGATAAACATAACTGGAACATTAGGCGACATTTCTTCACAGACCTAAAAACTTTTTTTAGTGGTTCTACTTTTTAATTTTTACAGTCTGACCCATAGAATCCGGCACCATAATTACAATCGAAACAATAAATTTTTACAATCACGAAGAGGTAAATATTGAGTGAGCAACCTTCGGATTATTAGTCGGTCAATCCATTCACCACCATAAAACATAGTTCGTCACAAATATAATTCTCAAGGAATTCCTCAATTAAGGGATTCAGTGTCAATACTAATATAAAATTTATGGACAAACAGGAAAACAAAACCACTGCAGTGTACCATGTGTCCCGTTCAAGTGACTCTTGTTTCATCATAATAACATTTATTTAATTCTAGTTTTTTTTTTTTTTTTTATTTATATATAGTATTTCTTTTAAATTGAATTTTTAATTAAAAGCTAAATTTGCGCGTTAAAGAGTATCAAAATGTATGTATTTCATTTTAGCTTCATTACTATTTTATCAATATTTTTAAAAACTTACTATTTACCATTACTATAGTTTTAAATTTCGTGAAATTCTTAGTATATCAACCAGAATTTGTACAATTACAAATTTATTTAAAAAATTAAAATAATTTAATAATTCAATAAACTATAAATCGCTATTAGTATTTTAAAAAATATTATTATTGTTTTTATAAAAGAATCTGTAAACTAATATTGATTTAGATTTACTCAGTTCAATTTTATTGCAAAACATTAGAACGATTATAACTATTATTATTTTCATTTTTAAATAATGAAAATGGTTATCAAAGTAAATTTACATTAACAACATTCAAACTAAATTACCCGTTTTAAAAGAAAAATTGAATACATAAAGGAAGTGTCCGGTTATAAAATTGCTTGAAATTTGTAACGAAAAAAAAAACTAACATATTTCTTGATAGTTTTCAAAATGACGAAAGCGATATTTATTCGAATTCCTCGTACGGAAGAAACAGTACTGTAGAAAAAATATTTTGTTCTAATAAACATTAAAAACACTCACTACGTTAACCATGTTGTACGAAAACATAAGGTCGAGTTAAGAAAATGTATGCGTTTGTTTCTAATGTTTGCCTGATTTTCAGATACCAAAATACTACTATAAGTACTTTTGCTATTCTCGATATTTATTACAACACAGTACTATAGGAAATAATCTTGTACCAATATATACCAGTCAAGCAGAATTATAAAAAATAGAAATATGAAAAACACGTACTACGTTTGTCATTAATTGTCTGAGATTGCTGAACAAAAATATAAACAAAAATTTAAAGTCACATTAATCAAAAACATGCGTTTAAATAGTAGATTTATTTCCCTGTTGTATTATCTTATCTAATATTTCCTCTTGCCTGATATTCACAAATTAAAATATTACTATTATTACTCTCGATATTTACGAACCACAAAGATTCCTGATATGGATAAAGTAGGAAGCACTATAGAAAAAGTATTTTTTTCCAATATATAACAGGCAATCAGAATTATCGAAAGTACAAATATTGGAAACACGCTCGACCATAACCACGTTGTACAAAAACATACAGTCAAGTTAAGAAAAAGTATAAGCATGTTTTTAATATTTATGTATGCCTCATTATCACATGTCAAAATACTACTATAATTACCCTTGCTATTTTCGATATATATTAACGACAAAAGAAGTACTATAGGAAAGTATCTTGTTCCTATATATACCAGGCAAACAGAATTATAAAAAATAAATTGAAAACAAGTACTACTTATATTTCTGAGATGCTCTTAGAGATTAAAATAGTAGCTTTATTTTTCTTTTGTATTATCCAATATTTTACCGGCAAGCAGAATTATAGAAAATACATGTATTGAAAATACATACTATGTTAACCACATATTTTATGCTGAGTTACATACAAAAACACTAAGTCGAGTTAAGAAAGATATGCGTATGTTTCTAATATTTCTGTTTGCCTGATTATCAGATATCAAAATATTACGATACTATAATTACTCTCTATATTCGCAAAATATATTTATGGATTCCTGGTACGAAAGGAGATGTACATGAAAGTATCCTGATTCAATAAATAGCAGGCAAGCGACAACCATTCATTTTCCGCTGATGTTGTACAAAAATATAAAGCCACTCACATTAACAAAATACATGAGTTTTGTTAAAATAGTACATTTATTTTTAGTTTTATATTATCTAATATTTCTGATTGCCTGATATTCGGATATTAAAGTACTACTATATTGCTCTAGTTGGCAAAACACATGAATGAATTGATTCCTGTATAAAAGAAGAAGCACTATAGAAAAGTGTTTTGTTCCCATTTGTAACAGGCAAGTAGAATTACAGAAATTATAAATATTGAAAACACGCACTACAATAATTTCTATCGATATTCATCGAAAATACATTTCTGGATTCCTTGTACGGACGAAGAAGGTACTATTAGAAAAGTGTTTCATTATGGAATTATGGAAAATAAATCACATATTTTATATTAGGATTTAAAAAACGATAAAGTCAAATATAGAAAAAGCATGCGTTTGTTAGAGTAGTAGATTTTTTTTAACTATTGTAGCTTTAATATTTCTCATTGCCTGATTCTCAGATATCAAAATACTACTATCATTAATTTCGATACTTGCGAGATACATTTACGGCTTTCTGGTAAGGTAGAAGAAGTATCATAAGAAAAAATGTATCATGTATTAGAATTTATTTCAGTAGTAAAGAAAGAGTATCTAAACATTGTTATTGGAAGCCAAAGGAACGATTGATCATACTGACAGTCATAGTATATTTAAATATCCGTCTTGACGTGAAAGCAGGAGTAATTTGTGTAATTCATTTTGTTCCTTAATTCAGTAGTAGAGTAAATATTATAAAATATTATAATATATTTATTTTTACAGGTCAACAACAACATACTCATTTAGCCATTTTATATCAAACGTTGAGAGTAAGTGCTACTTTAGCAACTTACTTTATTCTCAGGTTGTTTCCCTCCCTCCTCCTATTAATGCGCCCCGAATTTAATATTATTATTTCACTTTCATTAGCAAATACAGATTAATATACCCTCCTTCGACATAGCCGATGATAATAATAAATAAGTGTTCATGTTGAGAATCGTCATAAAGTGGATTTAGAAGTGATGTCGATGATTTGGTATTAATGTAACCCAGCCAAAGATGAACAGTAACAATAGCGGATATTGTATACATCTCTGTTTTACACCCGAATTTATGTCCAAAATATCAACAATTCTTCCACGATGCAAAATTCTATATTGTGAATCACGACCTAGACCACGGGTCATTTAGATGGTATTCCATAACGTCTTAGAACCATATTTTTATTCCACCATGATTATTATTATCGAATGTCTGATTAAATTCGACAACTAAAATATACAATAATATTTGCCATTTAATCGACTGCTCAAGAATAATCCTTAAAGTATGGATATAGTCTGTGCATGACGTATCAGCTCTGATAAAAAAAGCTCTTTTTAGCAATATTTTGTTGAATTTTGTACATTCATTAGAAAGTTATTAACATATCATATTGAGCTTTTCAACACATAGGTGTATATAGGTCGACACAATAATAATATCTATAGAAATAAGTTTGAATATGATAATGACAATGACACTACGAGTATTTACACAAGCATTTATAATATAGTTAGTAACTTAGACAGTAACCATAATTCACAACATAAAACGAACTGAGTTATTGTAATTGTCCATATAAGACTATGTTCAAGTCTGAGTATCATCTTATAATTAGTAATATTAATAAAGAATATAATATGACACAAATTGGCATAAAGAATGAAATGGAATATAAAATGCTATACGAAATAC
>JANSTX010054691.1:0-10805 GCA_027564355.1 Penthetria funebris | reverse complement strand
TGACGCTTGGTATTGTTATCTATTATTACTTATTATTATTTCTCTCTAAATCGAGCCTATTAACAAATATTATCATATTACAAACTGTAGTCAGATGGAGTTATCAAACGAAGGTGCGTATTGCAGGACTAGATATTAAATGATGTCTAAAATTTCGTTACCAATTAGAGTCAGAAATTAGAACGTCAATTGATAGCGAACATTGTGAGGCATAAGGTGAAGTAAGGTAAAGCTACATCACATGGTCTTAATTATGTAGTGCATATTAACAACTGTACAAAAACAGTGATGAAATTGCGTGATAGCAGAAATCAATAGAGTCTGGAAAATTTATGAATGTTATAAGGCTTCGTAAATGTATTCGTGATATTATCAAATTTATAGCTACTGTAAATTGTGTAAAGTAAAGTAATCTATAAATATTTCAATAGTTTTGTCACCTTAAGCCCAGTTTACACCTACCTGAACCTGCATGTTTTGTTTTTGCCAACGTTTTGCAAAATTTAAATTTATTGTTTTATTATTATTAATTTATTTAATAATTTCACTTTCTTATCACTATTTTCTTTATTCGCGTTTTTAATAGCTTCTTCAAGATAAATTTTTAAAACTGTCTTTTATTATTTCCAATTTATTTATTAATTTCATATTCTTATAACTATTTTCTATATTCGCGTCTTCAACTGCTTCTCAATTAAAGTTTAAAACTATCTTTTATTATTATCAATTCCTTTAATAATTTCAATTTAGTACAAAATAGTTGTAAAACTATTCTCTATATTCGCGTTTTGAATCTTCAAAATTAATTTTAATAATATCTTTTATTGTTGTTAATTTATTTAATAATTTCACTTTCTTACAATATTTTCTATATTCGCATTTTTAAAAGCTTCTTCAAAATAAATTTTTAATATTGTCTTTTATTATTTTTATATTTTTAATTTATTTATTAATTTCACTTTTTTGTAACTATTTTCTATATTCGTGTTTTAATGATTTTGTATAAATCATCATCCCTTTTCATCAAAATGATCTAACGTATCTACCGGTATGTTTTCCAAATTGTCCTTTTTATCAAAATAATTCTTGGTATAAGCCTTGGCTAATCTTCTAGAAGAAAATAGTATTTTAACCTCATTGACCTCTTTGCGTATCATTTTTTTTTATAAAGTTAGTATTGTTTTTCTAAGTATTTCATATAAATATATAAATATATTTTTCATAAAAATTAATTTTAAAAAATTGAACAATACAAGCATCTAAAACTAATTTCATTTAGAATTTTTTTTTTGCTTGTTTATTTTCGAATAACTTATGGCATTCTAAATTCTGAATATTATGAGGAAGTATCATACAAAATGTAAGTATATATATTTATTTAAATTATATTTCTTGTATATATTAATAACGAAAATAATTTATTTAATTATTTTAAATATTATTTGTACTGCTCCACTAAGTACAAGAAAATTATCTACTACAATAAGGATTTATCATATGTATAGGACAGTGTTATGACAAATTATTAATACAAAAAACTATTATTTTAATGTTGCAAATTTTTATCAATGTTTTAATTTGTCATCAATTTTACTTATACATCAAGCTTATCATAGTTTTTACACAAAGTGAGAAAATAACATTTACGTTAACGTTCATATTCACGTTAGGTATAAATTGGACTTTACTGAATAATAAATTTGCAAATTTCCACTTTTCAAATCATATTTAACATACAATAATCTAGATAAAATTACCGCGTTCACAATCGTTATAAATTGCTCAATTTTCCAATGCTACACCTACTTGTCGTTATACGGCCGCATGCGTCCTGATATTTAGAAAATTTTCATTTTTGCTCACAATATGGCGTTTCCATTGATTTTTATTAGCACAGATATTTTCTTCTTCGGAAACACATTTTATTGTTGTTGTACTATTTAAAAATTAACTTTTAAATTATAATAATTTCCTATTGTGTTTCTTATTACCCTCATTTATTTGTGTAAATAAAAGTGAATCTAAGTTATATTTATAAGAATATCTTTATATTTTCTTTCGTGAGTAACATCTTTTTTTTTTTGTAAAAAAATGTATTTTTAGTCTTCTGTACATAATTATAGCATTCCTTGATCTTTAAGAATATAATTAAATATTGAAATGAAAAATGTGCATTTTAAAGTGAATATTTGAAAGAAAAATATATTATTTAATTCAAAATAAATTGAATTCATATTTTAACATGAATTTAATTAATTAATTTGGGCGTGCTCAATTAAGGTATTTGTACACGAGCTCTTATAGGTATATAGTGAAATGAAAATTTGTTTCAATGAATATTGAAGCCGGTCTTTCTGTGTCAAATGGCTAATTTATCTTATGTTTCGGAGTTTTGGGCTTATTAATTTTGATAACTGATTTCATTCGAATGTAATTGATGCCAAAAATCAATTAGGAATCTAGCACATCTACTATTATTTGAGTAAGTTTATTGATGATATTTTCATTTTAATGATAACTAGTAGGTTTAATTTGTTGTTATATGAACATAAAAATAAAAAAAAAATCATATAATTGATAATAGTTATAATTTTTATAAGTTAAAAAATTATTAAATAATATATTGGCAGATACATACTGTCTATATGTAAATTATCACAGTGATTGCCAAAGCCATATGAAACACACTTTCATCTGTTATAACACCGAAAAGGGTTATTTCTTTCGACATAACTACCAATACTTTTCACCGTTTCTATGAGTAGTAAAATACGATAGCATAATTTCAGTATACAAGAATGAAATATTGGTATGTATTTGAACTCATACCGACGTGTATTGAAAATTTTTAATGAAAATTCAAATTTTGTATGTATGATATGTTAATATGTACATGTATTTGGCATAGAAAAATGACATTTCTCCGATATATAACTGTTTTACTTCTATTATGTGTATTATTATTGTTATGCAATTTTTATGTTGCGTTATATAGTCATTCATTTTTGCATAAATTATTATTTATTACATTTGTCATATATGTGTGTTATAATTATGGTGTTGAATTAATGAAACTATACTGGGTTTGTTTTTTCTTAATAATAAAATAAAATATTGTGATGCCCATGTCTGTATCATCTCATAAACAAATATTTTATATAATTTAATTTGAAATTAAATGAAAATCAATAACAATGTCACCTATAATGTGTAACCACTTTAAAACCTGCAAAATGCAAGGTTGGTGAAACATTTAAAAAATTAAAATTTATAAATATTTATAAAAATATAATTTAAATATTGTATAATCAAATATTCATTAAAAAATGTTTTTATCGTAAACATTTAATGGAGTTTTATAATTACTTCAATATTCAATATATTTCATTTCAAACCCTAATTATTTTGATATAATTTTATTAATAAGTTTATAATAGTTGACCATATAATCACTTCTATAAATTTACGTTAAATCACATAAAAGCACATGTTACATCCAGGTAGTAGACGGTCAACAGCAGAAATGAAAGGGTGTAGTCAGGTGTTGGTAAACCTAGCGATGTAACAGAAACGATCAGACCTATTGTGTTATTGTTGATTGATTTTATTATTGCTTGCAGATCATTTTCTGTTAGGATTAACATTAAGTATTGTTGATCGATGAAGTTAGAATGTATGGCACGTTAAATAGAATTCATGTTAGGGTTGGTGGTGGCGCAGTCAGTAGATAAGTTTAATAGTCTACTCTGTGGTCTAGAGAATGCACCTGTGATCAGTCTTTTAATTTCTGATGTGAATTGTCGATTTCCAATAAGATCGTCTTATTTATTCCGCAAAGTGGTTGTCATACTTCACTAATATTGGGATCCAATATTTTTGTCAAATTAACTGACCTACTATTATCGAAAATGTATTAAATTTCGTCTATGGCAAGGATGATCAATCTTTCTAATGAATACATTGCACGCTGGTGAGTATGGTGGCCATTGTTGCGAAGGATAAACTGTGGAACATAATTTTGTGTTGTGTCAAAATAGCTTAATGGGATGGTGCCGAGTTCTGTTGAAATGTCCAATGCTTAGAACCAAATTGTCTGTGTGCGGGATCAGCGCAACGTTTCGTAAATTTGGTAGTACACTTATTGGTTTTAACACCCTTATCATCATGGAATCATTTACGCATGGCAACTTGGTTATCTAAATTGTCGCTATATCTGCTCTTCAACCACACATGATTGTTTTATTTGTTTACGTGTTGCTGAACAGTGAGAATTTTCTCATCAGAAAAAAAATCAGCATTTCGAGTTCGCCACATGCATGCATACTTTTCAATGCCTTTGATCAATGAAGCTTGTTGCCATTTGTGCCTATATTTAATGTTACACTTTCAGTATCTTGTATCTTGTAAGGCTGCATTTTATTTTCGATATTCAATAGATGGCTATTCCCATATAATTAACAATTTGTGAATGCCGTATTAACTCATTCTACTCTCAACCGGGTTTCTAGATTCAGTTCTTGCCGAAAGTATACTACTTTTCAGTAAGTTTTGCATTTTCACAATATTTTTGTTGCATTCATTTACACAAATATTAATATTGATCTTAACAGAAACTCACAAGATACATCGACCATCCAAGATTCAGGTCAAATGGTATCTACATTATTTTGAGGTGTGGGGGATCATATTGTGAACTTTGTACTTCTTCAATTCTTAATCTATATTGTCGTTAGTAATCCGTCTGTTGACGGAAAATGGAACATCGGCTATAAAGATGCCAATTAGTGCAATTACAGTATGGAATTTTTATGTTCGTTTTGTTACAATGAATGTCTATAATGACTGCCCCGTGATCCGTTTCGAAATCGATTGAATTAAGGTAAAAACTAAATGTGGTGTTAAATGTACCATTCCACAAAATTTTTGTTTGATATTATATTTGGCCAGAGGTACATATTGACGAAAACTTAAATTTGCGATGTGACCTTAGTTATCAACTTCCAAGTATCCCAGCCATACAATAGTACAAGTAAACAATTAGTTTTAATATTGCGCCCATTTAGATTTTTTGCAATTTATATATTTTTAGTTAAATAAGTAAAATATATAAGAACATCAAGAAACAATGCAAGAATTCACGAACAAGCAATTCGGATTATTTTATAATAATGTTAAGAAATCAATAGCGACTGTACAAGACGAAATGAACAACAAGATAGAAGCTGTTGAAAGTCATGTTGCACTTGTCGCTGCTAAAAATAAGTTGATGAACGAATGAGATATCCATGTCCATCAACAGAAACTTCAAATAGATTTAGAGAAATTAAAAAATACGTAACATTAGCAGAAAATCACTTTGATAAACAATTGTATAAATCTACGGCAGTAACATCATTCAAGCAGCTTAACGGTATTAAAAAACACGTCAAAGCACGATAGATTAAACTTCAACGCGCTAGTACGTGCATTAGAAAACTGATTTCATAACATAAGTCGTAGAGATATGAAACATGCGGATCCACGAAGTAGAATACAAAGTAAAAAGGAGACTCTCGCTGAATTCATGATTGCCATCGAAAAGTTGGCAATAGATGCCTTTCTAGATTGCAACAGAGAAACAATCGGCAGAATTGCAATGAGTCAATTTATAGATGACATATATGTTGAAACCGTTCAGATTCAAACATGACTCATTCCGTAAACTTTAGAAGAGACATTTCAGAAATCACAATCAATTGAAGCTGCTCATAATGCCAGCAACTTGGTAAAGCTGAAAGAAATTATTGCCTAAACAGAAAAGAAAGAATTATTGTTATAATTAGCATTAAAAAAGGGAATTGAACATTTTGATGTCTACTTATATGGTTGAAAATTTCTTACCATTCGTCATTACGCTAGTTACTGAATTTCCGAATACCAGAAGGACAAATGGGGAGATGATGGATGGAATGCAACAATTCGATCTTGAAATACAATACCGGCAAGGTATAAGTCAAAGTAATGCAGAGTCTTTATCCAGAAGACCATGTTTAAATACAGATTGCAAACATTGCAAAAGACATGATGAAAAAGAATTAAATACATTTTCAACGGGTAAAACAGATATTATGAACGCTAAAACAATTATTGGAGACATTTAATAGGAACATGATATGATAAAACGTTCATCTACAGAACGACAGAATTACAAAGGGAAGATCTTGAATTAAAATATTTGCTACAGTATATTGATCAAGGAAACCAACATTGAGTGAAATTTCACATTTGAGCCCCACTGTTCAAAAATCAATTGGGCACAATGGGATTCTTTGGAAGTAACACAAGGTGTCGTATACAGAAGAATTGATGCATCAAATGGTCAGCCTTCAAAAGTTCAACTAGACCACTTGTGCCAACAGTATCATCATATTAAGACTATACAGGAGGTAATTTTGGAGTAGGAAGAACCTGAAGAAAATGTTAAAAATAGATTTTATTGGTCCATAAGGATATTGTTCGATATTGTCAAAATTATGATATATGTGCATTAAGAAAGGTACACAAAACCAGAAGACGCGGAAATCTTCAGCCATATGTTGTTGGAGCATGATTTGAACGAATATCAATTGATTTTCTTAGACCATTACCAGAAACAGCCCGAGGTAATAAGCATATCATGGTTGTATCCGATTATTTTACAAAATGACCACAAATCATAGCAATCAAGCATCAAACAGCCGAAATAATATCAGAAGTTATGGTTATGGAGTATTAAAAAAACTCGAACTACAGCGTTTGATGCTGTTGTTCGACTTTTCATAATGCCCTTTATTTACATTACTGGTTGAAAATTTAATAGACTCCAAATTCCGTCCTTGATCCGTCCTTGATCGGAATGTAACTACTGGTACAATATAACACAGTCAGATGGTGCAGTCGAGCGAATGAATAGAACATTGTTAAACTACTTGTCGAAATTTGTTAAAGAATACCAAAGCAATTTGGATGACATTATGTTATCGAACAGCTATTCATGAAGCTATAAACGACACATCAGCAGCAATGTTGTTTTGAATAGAACCACGATTACCAATTGAGTTAATAATTGGAAAACCATCAGAATCAGACTTAACAGAATATGTGAAAAGATTACAATATCAACTACAATTAACACACGAGTTCGCCAGGGCTAGACTACAAATTGCATTAGTTCGAATGAAAACTAGATGTGATTCACATGCAAATGAAACAGCATTAACAGAAAATGAAGTTTTATGGTATTACTATCTACGATGTCGAACGGGATATAGTCCGAAATTACAAAGTGATTGGGAAGGCTCATATAAAATCATAACAAAGATTAACGATGCTATGTAACAGATACAGCAGCATCCACAATCAAAATTAAAAGTAGTTAACATCGATAAACTAACAACTAAATACCACGGTCATCAAGATTTGAATGGAACTTGGATGAACCATTCTGTAGGAGAGACCAATGTTACAAACTATCTTAACGCCACTGAGAATTATATTACACCACGATTATATCTTATACAAATACTATCTGCACCACGCCATCTATTACGAAAATTAAATATCGAAAATAATTAATAACAATCTAGGATAAACACCATCTATTACCAATATTCAACGAAAATGAAACAAAAAATATGATGATGAAAAACAATCTAGGAAAAACACTACAAATGACCGACAACAGTATAGATATTTGTGGCAACAACTATTGAGAAAATACCGGAATGTGCTCGCTACTGATTACTTCACTATATAAGCGACGTCATTGCAGCTAAAAAAATGATTATTAAGTAAAACTTTGATAACACTGCGAGAAAATGCGATTCAAATAAAGTAAAATCTTTATTCGTTATAATTTGTGATAATTGTCGTATTGAATAAATTAAGTTTGTATTAAATTGTAAGTGATATTTCTATTATACTACATGTTGTATGTCTTATAGTCTTTTCGTTAACCGTTCGGCCAGGTTTATATATAAGGCATACTCATTAAATAAATAGAACAACTACCTTAATAGTTTTTATAACAATATTCTAAGAGGAATCTGCCACACTAGTTTCACTCTAATGAGTTTGGCAGTCTGACGGTTTTTCAGCAAAAACCTCATTTACTATATTTGGACTACTATCCACAGATTGTGAACGCGACCGATAGCATTTATGTTTGAATCAGAACAATCAACCAAATGGTATAATTTTATAAAAATAATTGTATGAAAGAGAACACAAGGCCACAAACAATGTTTAGCCTAACTTTTGATTTGATTCATAAGCATACGAATCTCACTACAATGTTATAGTAATAACTTAAAAAGTAAGTATAAGTTCATTGAATCATTTGGATTGCATTTTAGTATATTGCCGGTATTGAATGGAATAACATGAATTGAAATTGGAATTTAAATTAAAGTTATTTATGTATACAAATGATATCCGCGGTCAGTTTTTTCATCTCGATTAATAATAACAGCAATTTTTAAACCGTTTTTTTTTTATACTTTTTTAATAAAATTAGATGTGAATGAAGAACAATAAAAATTTTAAAATAAATATATGAATAAACGATTTGGTACGTAATAATTTGATGTTAATGTTAAAAGGAGTGAAAAAAGTGTTGCTTAATAAATAAATTATCAAGGTTTTTCTTGTATTGTATGAATGTACCTATTACGAGTATCAAAAAAGAAACTAATTTACTGATTGACACAGTTTTAAATAATTAAGGTACCAATGCACTGTGTATAGTTTTTGTTTAAACTCTGATGAATGTAACCTTTTACTTTGGTGCCTTTATTATTACCGAATATGATTTTAAATCTCATAAATTTCTCATTGGTATTTGATAGGCTTTTAACAAATCCTAGATCTTTAACCAATTACAGTGCATATTAAATAAAAACAAATTGAGAATATCGGAAGCTACTCATTTTTTTTCTTTCTTTTGAGTTTATACTTGTATTCATAAAATTAAATTAAAATTTTCAAAAGGTAAAACGCAAAGAAATCATCTTTAATTAAGTGTTTGCGGTTAAAACTAGTTGAAGAAGCGTTTAATTAATAGGTAATTTTTGAACTAACTTTTTGGCATTACATATTTATTATTAATAATACTCGTATTATATAATTCAATGAAAAATTATAAATTGTATTGTACTCGTATATTAATATTATCATATAGTTTCAACATTGTTATGTCAGTAAAGTGTATTGACTTAAGTGCACTAAAATTAGTAATAATGTAAAATGGAAATATCTTATTAGAGTTAATTAATTTAAACAATGGCATTTGATGTGATATTATAATCACAAAACAACCCACTTTTCAAATAGTAGGTAAAGCTCACTTTGAATCATATCTATGTATGAAACTGTTTCATTTTATATTATTATTGAAAATGAGTCGTGTTGTCCGCATTATGTCATTGGTTTAAATTTAAACAGACGATTTAAATGGAATGAAATATCGTATTTAGATAAATTTTCATTATTGTTTCGACTTTTACTCTATATGTTAAACTTGATCAGTTGATGTCAGCCTCTTTTATGGCAATCGGTCTACCTAAGTCAACCTGGATTTATATTAACAAACAACAAATGCCTTACTGTAAAATCAATGCAATTCTGTTTTTTCTAAAATCTGATAACCGTTTCTATAACCACATAACCCTGCACGTGGTATTCATTGAGCATCGTTTGATATTGTATTTGAAAAAAATGTTTTTAATATACACGTTATTGGTAAAACAATAAAATAATTATAATGCATAGATATTGATAAGAGAATAAAACCCATCCGCTACATATTAACGTTCACAATATGAATTATTTAAAAATAATAAAATAGATTGAATTTTTGTAAAATTATAATTAAAAGCAATCCTAGCTAATAAATACGTACAATAAATAAAAAAATTAAAAAATCTACCTCTAAGGATTGTGAACATAATCAGAAGTAAGAACAACTAAGAGATAACTGTGTAGAAATCCTATCGCTCAATCAGATCACAGATAATCTGTATTAATAATATGATCATAAATCAAATTCGATGACATCTAAAAAAATATTGGACGTTTAGACTGAACACCATTCGACTAGCAATTTTCTAGCATAATTACATCACCTTTCTTATGTAGTAAAGTAATTTCTACGTTATTCCATTCATCGGAAATACTTCCATTTTGTAAGCAGATATTATAAAGAAAGCAGAGTGTTTGAATTAGCGCTTTTCAATCTTCTTTGATTAGTTCGACCATTAAATTACGCCATTTTCGGCACTGGCCTTACCATTTCTTATTTACCTCAAAGCACCTCGTAGTTTATCATATAATTTATTCTGATCCAATAATTAATATTTTTGGTCTATATGGTTGAGATTGTTTTGCAAGATTTCTTGTATAGATTTTTGTATACATTTTTGTAGTAACCTTCAGTTGCCTTCAGTAGCCTTCAGTAGTTCGGTTGTATTAGATGTTATTAAACCATCTTCATTACGTAATTTCAAAATATGCGTTTTACCCTTATTCATCTTAGTCTTGAGCAACCACATACTACAGTAACTTTGAATCGTTTCGGTAATAACGTCAGCGATGTATTCCTGTATGTTTTTTCGTATTTGCTTAGTTATGACCCGAATCTGTCAAATAAAGGGAATTTCATGGATATTAAAAATATTTTTCTGTGTTTTATTGCAATTTGAAGTTCGCCACCTGTAAAACAAGAGAAACGTATAATTGGTTGCCAATTATTGTAGGCCCTGGAAATTGTTTAACGGATCACAACATTATAT
>JANSTX010054690.1:12667-24526 GCA_027564355.1 Penthetria funebris | reverse complement strand
AATAATAATAATAATAATAATAATAATAATAATAATAATAATGATGGCATTGTTGAAATTGTTGAAAACGGTAGTAGTCTTAATATAAGAATGTTAATTGATGAACGAGGGAATGAAATTGAACAAGATTTAAAACATGTTGAAAAACATGAACATGATACATACAATGAACTATCAATGACGTCATCAAGTCCACAGCCACCCTCATCAGCAACGGGTCATAGAAAAAAGTCTAAAAAGGTAGTACATATATACATATATAGATGTAAATTTAAATGGGAAGGGATCATTTTAATGGGTTATTTAGCAGTATATTTTAAAGTATTATAAGTCGACTGGAATATACTAGATGTACACTGGCATATAGAACTATGTAAAATGATATCATAATACGACTATATAGAATATTGCCTTAAAACATTTTTGGTAGACGTTTTTAATTGGGTAATTGGGACGACGGCTAATGTTTTAATTCGATATGTATTCATATTTGTGGTTTTTCTTTTGTGAAAAGTTTAAATTAAATGTTCTATAGAAACCTAGAAAAAAGGGAGTTTTTTTTTTATCAAATTTTTTTTATAAAAACTGTACTATTGTTTATAAGTGAAATCATTTAAAACTTGTTCAACGTAACTTTTTCACCCCCTATTTACTTACATCATTCTTAATTAAACTGATTTAAAATCATATACACAATTAATCAGACTTTAAACTTTAATATAACTTGAACACTTTTCAATTAGTACATAACTTTAAAGCAATGTGGAATGAAGAAATAATAAATTAAGTAGAGAATTTCCAATATTCAGGAGGTGATTTGATAATTGCTGAAATGACATATAAAGTTTAGCATATATACAAAAGGATCTAATTATGCTGAATAGAATCTAGCGGTCGTCATAAATTTAAAAAAATTTAAAGCGGCACATATTTAAAAACCAGTGTTTATCAGTACAGTATTGCTAAATAACATCGTGTCAGAAAAATAAAGGTTTTGGTCAATATAGTACTGACAAATTTAAAGACATGATTTATCAACCGAAAAAAGTTGGATTGGACTCACCATATACTGATGCGATCGCAGTCGTTTAAATTGCAAAATATGCACTTAACTGGAATATTTAAAACAATAGAGTGGGAGGTCTGTGGCGAAACATCATTAGGACTCCAGTACTAGGTACTGACTACAGATCGTGAAAAACAACAATTGTTGACTGACACTCTATGCAGATAAAAGGAAACTATAGTATGTTTGCAGTAATCGCAAAATTTCGAATTATTTATTTTATTGAAAATAATGTTAAATTATTGAGTACAAGAATTTTTCAATATACCTTCTTATTCACCTACGACTTGAATTATTCAAAATAATATGATAAATGATCATATATTTAAGTCTAGATTCTTTTCGGTTTCATAGTGATCATCTGTTGAGTATATTAGTATCAATAGTAAAAATGTCAATAGTTTTTAATAACTAAAGATCTTGTAAATTCAAAGATGATTCATCTAATGTTACATGTAGTTGGAACTTATGATCTTTGCAATTACTTAACTTTGGTATAGTTAGAACTAACTATAATAGCGACTATATATAAGGGAAAAAAATATTGAAAATGTTTTATTGGTACAGAGACTGAAAAATATACTGCTGATTGGAGCAGGTCACACCACTTACATGAATATGTCACAGGTTCACCAATGATATGAACTATTTTAATAATTTGATTGAGTTTTTAGTGTAATTGATTATATCGTCATCAAACACTATAATTTGGAATAGCACTCTAAATTGCTGAATTTTACGATTTATAGATTAACCAAATTTGACAGATTTTCAAACACAACGCTGTTAAAATAAAGTTCTCAGATGTTCTAATTTTATCTTAAAATTTTAACATCTGTGTCACACCAGTCAATTCTTTCCATGCTCACCTTACATTATATCGCTTATTGAATATATTGATAATATTAACTTCTCAATCCTCTGACCTCTGTAACTAGACAGACAACCTTACGTTCATAAACTCTTATATACTTTCCATTTTGTATGGAAATATATCTTTTCCAAAGATTTTAGACAATATTGTGAATTTTTGACTAAGATATTTAATGTTATTATAGCATTAGTTATTCTATGAATATTGGCGTATAGTCAGTTACCGGATATCTTCCGGTTTTTACTATTGGATTAACGGTGAATCTTCCAGGAATACACATATATAAAAATAAGTATTATTGCATAACTGATTGTGCGTAAAAAAAGGACTAAACATTACTGGACTAACTACCTACATTATGTCGAAGAATATATAATTATGTCAAATATATTGATAATAGTTTAAATAACAATTTAAATTGGGATGATAACGATCACTTATATTGTTTCTCGATCAAAAATCTGCCATAATTAAAATCTCCCAACAACTGTAATTTCTTCACTTTCAGTGGTCTAGCTTACCAATAGGTTTTTATTTTTTCTTTGAACTTGGGACCCCTTTTGTTTAGTAATTCACACATAAATTAATTTGATAAACGAACAATTGAATCAATCACAATTTCTACATATTATACTATTAATTTCATACACTTTAGTACTAAATTAAAGCTTTAACAATCAGTTCTATTTAATGCACATCGTCATACTCAGAAACAATTACGAATCTGTTCAAAAATATATGTCATATGTTTCTTTAACAAAAGATGAACATTAACAATTGAAAATCACAGATAAACCATAAAGATTAACTTTCCAATATAAATATGTGCATTACCTAAACATCACGACTATGCATTTATACCTTTAATGTAAAAAATTATAATTTATGTTACGAGTATGCATCATGCTGTTAAATTAATATGAAATTTACTTTTAAAAAAATATTTACAAGAAAAGTGGAAGACTGCAAAAATATATGCAATTGTAAATTAATTTTTATGATAATCTAAGATAAATTTTTAAGTAATAATTTTTACAATACGTTACCAAAATTATTGACTGAATTTGTGATTTCTGGCTAATTTTGACAGCTTTATATTTTTTGGTCTAAATAAATTATAAAATATAAAATAAAAAAATATGAAATTCAAAGTAAATAAATTAATCATAAACAGTTTATTGTGCAATTGAAATCTTTTCATCAAGTATCGGCATACTCAGATGGATTTGTATTGTAAAATATATCCTTCGTTAAGGAAGCAAACCTCCTCTTAATTTAAATTTCATATTGTTACAAAAAAAAAAAAAAAAAACAACACCACTTATCCAATCGAAACCTTGAATAGTAATTATAAATTTTAAATTAATAAACTGTTGTGAAAGTAGATATCCTTAATTTACTAACAAATTTACAATATTAGTATAGTCTAATCGAACGTATAATGCAAACGAATATCAATTTATTTAAATTCAATTGGATTGCCAATAGTTTCATATACTGTGGTGCAATCATATCAACATTGCAAAAATTTTATTTTAAAAAAATCTGAACAATTAAATATTATTTAAAACAATTATGCAAACCACAAGATGCATATAATTCGTTAGTATTTTGTGATCATTTATTTTTGATTTTAGATTAAATTTTGGAAATTTATTGGGCAGACATTTCGAAATTTCTCGTTATACCCGTTTAAGATTTCAAACTTTCTGCTTTCAAAACTACTGAAATTTTTATATTTCAAATTGACACAATTGTATATGGTCTACGAATTTATTTTATATCATTTGAAATAATAACCTTTGTGTAATCAATATTTGTGCATCTGATAAAGGGATAGTATGGATTTTCCATAAATGCCTGTACCAATTGAAACCATCTATCATTTCTACTTGTTTTAAAAAGATGACTACTAAATAATTTTTCGTTGTTTCAACAAATTATAGCTTTAATTAAGCATATATTGTTAATTGCATAATTAAAATGTATATATATAAAGAGTTTTTAAAAAATGATTTCAACATTACTACCGTGGAAGAAATATTATTATTTAAAAAATTATTTTCAACACTCACGTGGTTTAATAAATAAACATATTATTGATCGATGCGGATTAATATTTTTATTTTACAATTTATTATGTGTTGTTTTTTATGGACTCTAAACCAAAATAATAATATTTTTAAAAGCAAAAAAGAAAAAAAAATCAAAAGTACAAGAAATTAAAAAAAATTATAATAGAAAAATACTTGTTCTTAAACACCTGAGGCAAATTTGGTTTTTTTTTTTTTTCTTTGTTTTTTATTTCTTGGTTTTGATTTTTCTTTAAATTGACTATATGAAAGGTCACTACGTTTATAAAAATTATTTGATTTTAATATGTAGGTACATACACACATTACTTAGTAGTTTAGTAGGAGATTTATGTAGAGGAATTAATTGGAGAGAACTGTGTGTGTTTTTTTTTTTTTTTTGGGTAACGTCATCCTCATCATTAATTTCGAGACATTCACTTATTGCAAATCTTGAAAATGTTTTTTTTAGAGGTTTTTTTTTTCTTGTTATTTTAAGGCTTTATTTTACCTCTCCTCTTCTGTTGGTTGAATGTTGTCTTGTCTTATATGTTAGGAATGAATATAATATTTTATAATTTTTGTTTTTTTGGTTCGGATACTGCCAAACAATATTTGAGTCAAGTGTAACAATTTATAAATGAAAACAACTAAATTAGTTTTGTTTTTTAAAAATGTTTTTACACATAATAATAGAAATAATAATAATTGACATTCTATAAAATTTATTATGACCACCTGTTGAACTATTTATAGTTCATAAAAATTTATTTCAAATTTGAAATGTTGTACATTAATCATCATCAAAATAAGATTTTCGATCAAAGATAATATGACGGATAAATTGGTGGATTCTTCTTCTGATTTAGAATCAATTATTTAAGTTCGTCTTAAAACGAAAATGATATATACTTAGAATACAATGAACAACTTATAAGAGTCATCAATAGACTAATTTTTGTATGCATAAGAAATTCGGAAAAATCAAACTTTAAAACAAGTGACGTAAAATACGAAGATGTTCACATTGGAGATCTAATACTTAATTTCGAACACTAAATTTAGTTTCAGAATTTAGTGTATTTGTAAAAATTAAAGCTTAGAAGGCGTTCGGATCTAATGACAACCGCCATTAAATTTATACACAATCAAGAGCCATAGGTAAACTAGAGTCATAAAAATGGATTCACAATAAAATAAAGTACGTTGCGCTTTGGCAATACGCATGAAAATCCTAGAACATGTATACTTATAATTAAAATGATAACTTTTTACCTTATAATAGAATTTTACAACTAGTTGCAACGACGTTAAAAATTTCACGTGTCGGGTGTAATATCAGATCACAAACAACTATGATTCGAATTAAAGATACAGCAGTAAAACTTGAGAATATTACCGTATACCTTAAAGAACAGACTGGGTTAGCTATGAAAGGGATCTAGCTAATACAGAGCCCGATCAATATCAGAAATATAAACGATCTAAAAGTTGATATCATTTTCAAATAAATGGTTCATGCTATTATACAGCACATTTCCCACAGGATTTTATGAAAATTCAAAAAAAAAAAATACCTAGATAACCTTTTTGAAATATTGATTAAAAGTCTGCATTTTGACGACTAAATGTCATACCTTATATTCAGCACGGTGCTAACGATAAGGAAAAAGGTAATGAACCGTAATATTTTTAATTTTGAAATTATAAGAATTTTGCCATGATATTCGGTTTTCAATTCTTAGTTTAAAATATTGAATCAATTTTCAATTCGTTTTAAAGAATCATTTATTATATTTGTGTAACTATTATGTTGTAGGAAACACATTGTCTAAATTATGGAACAACAATTGCAAAAAAAAAAACATAAATTTCTATCAAGAACGTGAAAATAATTCAATCGATTTGTGTCCTGATGGTAATTAAATAATTTTCTTCTGATAGTCACAATATATCCGTTTAATGATCTTGATTTCACCATCAACTAATTAATGTATTTTAAGAGAAATTAAATAGTTGGCCAATGTTTACTTCTTCTTCCAATATTTATTATAATCATCTGCAATCGGATTGCAACTATATAAGCAATCTGCGACTGAATTAAAATATAGTATAAATTCGATTTTATTTATTTTAAGTATCTGTACAATGATATCAAAATCTATCTATAACTTATTTACTTTTAGTTAAGTTTTTTTATATAACGTCATGTTACAATGTAATAATGATCATGTTATGTAGACTTGAAACAGTGAACAAATAATTTTTGAAAAGATCAACGCAATAAGGACAAAAGATCAACTAATTCACAAATGTTTTTTTTTTCTTATTTCTATTTTCAGATATTTAGTTCGAAAGCCGATCTACAATTGCATACGCAAATTCATATGCGTGAGGCTAAACCATATAAATGTACACAATGTTCAAAAGCATTTGCCAATTCCAGTTATTTATCACAACATACACGTATCCACTTAGGAATAAAACCATACCGTTGTGAAATATGTCAACGAAAATTCACTCAATTATCCCATTTGCAGCAACACATTCGAACGCATACCGGTGACAAACCATATAAGTGTCGTCATCCAGGATGTCAGAAAGCATTTTCTCAACTATCAAATTTACAATCGCATTCAAGATGTCATCAAACAGATAAACCATATAAATGTAATTCATGTTATAAATGCTTTTCAGATGAACCATCCCTATTGGAACATATACCAAAACATAAAGAATCAAAACATTTAAAAACACACATATGTCAATATTGTGGTAAATCATATACACAAGAAACATATTTGTCAAAACATATGCAAAAACATGCAGAACGAACTGATAAACGTCCACCAATAACAACTGGACTGGGATTAGGTAGAAATTTAGGTTTATCTACACCGGGTGGTGTTACTGGTGGTACAGGTGGTGCTAGTGGTGGTGGAGCTGGTGGTGTTGCTGGTGTTGGTATTGGTGGTGGTGTTGGCGGTGTTGGTGGTGGTGTTGGTGGAGGTGGTGTCGGTGGTGTCGTTGGTGGCGGAGGTATTGGAGGTATCGGTATCGGACCTGGTATTAGTGGCATTGGTAGTGGTGGTATTGGAAGTATAAGTGGCATTGTTGAACATCCATCATATTGGCCGAAAGTTAGTCCTGATTCAGCAGCAAGTCTAACCGAAGTTATGCAACATCAACAGCATCAACAAGCGGCTGCGGCAGCGGCAGCAGCTGCAGGGGCTCATCATGATTTTGGTCTTCCACATCAGCACCAAAATAATATACATCCTGATTTACAATCACATCATCATCATCATCATCATCATCATCAGCGTATGTTAGAAAATCACCATAATAATAATAATAATAATAATAATAATAACAATAATAATAATAATAATAATAATAATAATAATAATAATAATAATAATAATAATCGTGATGTAGATGTTGGTGAAGATTTAGTTGTAAATAGACAAAATGCACAACAAATGTTACCACCACCGTCATCAACGGCAGGCGGTGTTGGTGGCGGCGTTGGTTATGATTCATTGGCAAAGGCAACAACGAATTCAGCATTTACGCCAATTAATTCCATGACACCGCATTTAAATTCATTGGGTCACCATCCGATGGCACAACGTCCTTATTTATATGATGCAATTAGTTTTCAAAATAAAAATGTTAACCAAAATACAACAAATTCATTTCCAAATCAATTGATCTCGTTACATCAAATTAGAAATTATGCACATCAACCGAGTGGTCTAATGGCCGGTGAACATTTATTGGGTGTTAGTGTGGGTCCGGGTAAAGAGAAAGGATAACTATACTTTTAAGTGGGGTTTTAATTCTATACAATTTTATTTTATAATGGAAAGCATATTTAAATATTTTTCCTTTTGTAAAACCCTACAAAGTGATTGAATTTTTTAAAAAAAATAATATATTTGTTCTTTTAATTTTTAATTTATTATTTATTTTAAAAAAAAGGACAACATGTACCTGTCGTTACGAACAACAATTTAATTAATTTAATTTAATTTCAAATAAAATTAATTATTAATTAGAAGACATTTTTTGATAATACAATAATTGATATTCAAATTTCTTTATTTGTAGTCTTTTTATTTAAACAATAATATTCCATGATGCACTAAAAGTTAAAATAATCAGGCGTTTAGTATATCAGTAATAGATTCAAATTGTAAAATGATTCAGTAAATAATAGTTTTAAAAATTAAAAAATTGTTTACCAATGGATAATTATACATGCAACTGTAATCAGAGTATACTTTGCAGAATTTTCAAAGTTTTGTTAAAAAAAAAAACTATTATTTTGTTTAGTTATACGCGTTCTAATTTTAATCGCGTCTTAATCTTAATTCAACATGATCAATGTTGTTGTTAAATAATTAAACTAAACAACGAGTGCATTAAATAACATTTTGGTTAATAAATATTTTCCCGAAAATACCCTTTTTCTATAAAATAACTACCATTTTATGTATTACTGAATGTTAAAATTTCGTTCAAAATTTGTACTTTCATACATATTTTTTAAAAACTCCACTCTAAAGTAATATTTATTGAAAAATTTTGAAAACCATGTTTTACAATATTTCGAAACAAAACTGTAAATAACAAAAATGTGATATATACATTTTTAAAAATAAATGCATATACATTTTTCCAAAATTAAAAAAATATTTTTTTTTTTTTTAGAAACGTTTTCAATATTTAAAATATTACATAATGTAAAAATCTATGTAAATTAAATTCTGTGATTATTGAAATTACATTAAAATGAACAAAATCAATAAAATATGATGATTATTTTAAAATGAATTTAAAAACGAATAGAATAATTTTTTTTCAAAAAGAATATAAATCAATAGTAATTTTAATTTCAATTTTTCTACTTTTTTAAATTCTTTGTTTTTTTTTATAAATAATGCACAACACCGTCCACTTATTTTCTTGTTTAAAAAAAATAAATAATTAAAAAATTTCAATTTTTAATAATTGTTTTTTTTAACTAAATTTTAATTATTAAACAATAATAAAATATAAAATAATCACAAAAAGAGTAATATTTAATTAATTAAAAAAAAAATAAAAAAAGGAAAATATACTGCAAAAATTAAATTGTACATTAATAATTAAATTTCAAATATATTTAATACACAAAAATTAAATACTAAAATTTTTAAATATAAAACTATGTCGTCACTCACATATAAAATATTTAAATTATTTTAAATAAGAAATTGCACGGACGAATAAAAAAAGATAACTGTGATACTATAAAATGTAATTAATGAAATAATTAATTATTAATTTTTAATTAAATGTATGTAAAAAAATTTATTTTGTAAAAATTTATATTATTCTTTTTTCTTTTTTTAAAAAAAAAAAAGAACGAAAACCTAATGTTCTTTGTAATAGATAAAAATTATTAATTATTTATAAATTAATAATAATATTGTAATTACTTTTTAAAACTTATTGAAAATGTAAATAAATATAAAAAATTAAATGAAAAATTGTGTGGACAAATGGAAAATTAAATATGTTATTAAAAACAATATTTAGATAGGAATTTAAAAAAAAAAAAATAGGTTTATATAAATTATACGTATACTTTATAGGTTAGATCATTTTATATAGAAGTATTATTATTACATTTTAAAAAATTCTTATATTATTTCTCCGTTTTTTATTCAAATTATTAGACCATTTTTAAAGATGAAATATTAATTTATAGACTTTATACACTTTATACATCAAAAAGAATATTTTATTTATTTGTTAAAATTTTTATATGTTTTTTATTTCTTACTGAAACATTAAAATGTCGAATATTTAAAATATTTTAAAAATTTATCATTATCTTACATTTATAGCAATGAAAAATTAATTTAAAACGAAACGAAACAAAAATTCATTGCAAAGTTACCCTTTTATTTAAATTTACAAATATTTTATAAAATTAATCTTGTAAACATTTATAAAATATGGATATTGCATAGATCAAGATTTATGATGTGTGTTAACTATACTATTACCTGTAATTTCAAATGTATTTCTCGAGTTCTTAATGTGAACGATCTAATTGAACTACTTGAACCTATTAAAATTCAGTTGTGGTACTACCGAATTACTATCAAAGAATTCTGAAGCGATATCTAAGAACCGTTAACTTTATCAAATCGGACTATATAGATATAATTCAAATAAGGATACAGTATTGTAAATCAATTACCTAATTTTTAATACTATAGTATAACGAACATAATGACGGTTTAAAAAAATTCAATTATTTACAATTTAGACACTAAACTTATGGTTTCAGTAATTTAAAAAATATGAATTATATTTTTGTTTTTGTTTTATCAAATTATAGGTACTATAGTATTATTGGACGATTAGATGTAAGAAAATACAATATGTTTTACATTTCCAAAAGATTAGTTTGTTTTTAAAAATATATGTAACACAAAACTAAAAAAAATTCCAGAAATTTATTGTGTAAGACACAAAAATGTAAGAAAAAAGAAAACCCTAAAATTAAGCCGAAAATATGTGTTTTTGCTGTAAATCAATTAAAAAAAAGTATTATATAATTCTTTGTCTAAAATATGTAAGAAAAAATATATATTTAAAAATAAATTATTAAGTGTAATTATAAAATCATATAACTTTTATTAGAATTCAGTTTACATTAAGTCTGCTAATTTGAGTAGTAATAAATAACCTGTAATTGTCAGTATCGAAACAGAATTCAATTTATAAATAAATTGAAATAATGTCTAATTTGGTCCCACACCACTTTCTAATCCGTCTTGTGCATGATGTGACATTATCTATTGTATAACGAAAATGTGATAATAAAACATGTAAGAAATAAAAAAGATGTCATACATTCACCGTAATCCATACATTTGACAAGCATAGTGTCTTCATTGTCTAACCTCCAAATTTCAAAGCAATATAAAAAAATAGAATAATATAAATATACAACGTGAATATGTCAATGGCCAACAGTGGAATCAAAAGCGATGATGTACAATCATTCATACTATGTAGTGACTATTAAAAGATATATGTATAATATATTTTGAAATAATACCTAAATAAATACTCGTGCTTATTTTTTTCCCCATTGTGTAATTACTGTACTGATGAGAACTATTAGTTCGAAACCAGAATTCAATATCTTGTCATTGATGCTTTGATTGAGATACCTATTTATCATGTGAATTGTACAGTATTTATAAGGTTCTATTCAAACTATTACTATATCATATTCAACATATATATTATTAGTTTATATATTTTAAAATATTTGAACGATTTGCTAAAGAACAAACCCCCTAATAAATATTTATTATACGGTTCAAATTCAAATAATTATACATCAATTGTGTAACAAATAGTTCAGATTTATGCAACCACAGAACAGGTATCATCGAATACACAAAGAAACTTGTAGTTGGCTAGACTGGCGTACCAGCATAACAACATTGAACAAATAACTATTAATAAAATATGGAGATTATAAATGTTATTATAATCATTACAATTATTAAGTCAAAACATATGACAGATATATGACGAGATTACCTCGAACTATACTAAATGCATAAATGGTATTAATTTTGTGATGAAAAAATAAGGTTACAGTTCACAAATGATATTAACACGTTGGTGCTAAAATTATCGGAACTTATTTTCATAATCTACTTGAAGTAGCAATTGTAAAATCTCTATTATAGCTTGGAGTTATATGAGTGTATTGTCATAATCTTTTCCGAACCCCATCTATGAGTCTGGCAACAAATTCTTTTCAATAT
>JANSTX010054690.1:1840-12567 GCA_027564355.1 Penthetria funebris | reverse complement strand
GATTACTTAAATCGCAGTAGCGATGATTAATAAAGTTGGTGAGCAACGCGTAATAGAGTGAGCTGTGAAGCACATCTACCGGGTATCAAAAATCAACATGCTAATACTGTGCTCTAGAATCATATGATAAACTAATCCTATCTGGAACAATTATATATAGTATATGATTGATTTTTTTATGAATTGTTTCATTTGAGGCAACCATTTATAAACCAAAATAATAGTGAAATGATCGAATACAATATGACTTGATTAATGGCATAATATTTTCGAATTTGATTTTAAATTTTGGCAAAGTTAGGTGCATAATACAAAATAAAAATAAGTGAAATTCTGACGATTCTTAGATACTTATTGTTGCATTGATTAATGTAACATTAAAAAAACCAATTGTGAATTTATACATTTTAATATTTCTCAATCAGTCAACACCAAATAGAAGGATGTCATGTTAGCCTAAAATTGTTCTGATCTACTAGTGATATCAATTATTAAAAGTTAATTTGTGATATGACATAATACTGTCGTATAAACTGTTTAATGTGTTTCTTATAACAATATTTTCATTAAAATAATTGACTTAGACATTTGTTTAAGCCACAATAATTTAAAATGACTGCTATAGATGATAACCCATTACTGGATACATTACTTAACACAGAAGAGGTTTGGACTGATTTTTCCAACATTGTATTAGAACCAACAAATAAAAGAGATAAATGTGATCAGTGCAAGTAAATACAACTTTATATTAATTCATACATAATTGAAATAAAATATATATAATTGCATATTGAATATATAAAATAGAAAAAAAAACAAAATTACATTTAATGCTCGGTATACATAACCTTATTCTCAACATTATGTTTAATGTTGTTTACATTTATGCTTTTTATTTTAGACGACCAAAAACTGTATGTTTTTGTGCTGCATTACCATCACCACCATTGGCTCCATGCTCAACCATTATATTATTACAACATCCAGCCGAAGAAAAAAGATGTTTACGTACAGCATCAATTTTATTATTAGGTTTAAAGTATGGAAAATGTTTACTTTATAAGGGAAAAAGGTTTCCGCTGCCAAGACATGATAAACACTTGGAACAATTAATGTTAGCCGAAAATTCTCTTCTATTGTATCCAAGTAAAAATGCACAACCCATTGAAAATATTATACTAAATACTAATAATAATAGTAATATTGACAATAATAATATCAATAAGGATAACATTAATAAGAAACCTTATAATATATTTTTAATTGATGGTACATGGCCACAAGCTAAAGCAATTTATCTGTCTAGTCCATTATTACATAAAATGAAACAAGTTAAATTAATAACATCTGGAAGTAGTAATTATATAATAAGAACTCAACCAACCGAAGGATGTTTAAGTACATTAGAAACTGCTGCAGAAGCATTGGCAATATTGGAAGCCGACCAGGAATTTAAAGTGAAATTAATGAAACCATTAAATGCATTATGTAAATTTCAAATTGATAATGGAGCTGTAGTGCATAATTCAAAAGAATTTCTATTGAAAAACAATAAATATCCGAAATTAATTGGCAAGAGACTAAATAAATTATTAAAAAGTACACAAAATGATGCAGAAAATGACTAGTGATAAATTGACAATTTGACATATGCTGACAAATGGCAAGTGACCGACAAACATCTTTGAGCAACTCAACTAACACGATCACAATTTATGTCAATTCAGGGCATTTACAAAAAAGGCAGCATCATGGTTGTGAAAAATATGTCACCAACAAACCAAAGGTAGCCGGGAATTTATACACCACTCTACTGGATTATTCATAATATGTCAAATTGAACAACAAGGATTCTTTATTTTTCATTTGTTTTAATTTACAATTGATGTTACTTGTATATAATAAAAACGGAAAATTAATATTGAAGTGTCCCCATATACATCATGTGATGTAAAAATCGACAAGATGATGATGATGATAATGTCTTGACAGTATATATTTTTTTAGATTTAATAATTTATTATAATCAATGATTTACTATAAAAAGTAGGAAATATATTTATTAAAATTAAAAAAAAAAAAAAACATATTTTAAATGCTAAGACGTTTTAGTGAATTGCAAATATTACAGTATAAAAAACTCATATAAAAGTTGGAATTCATACGGATCTATACGCTCCATCAAACAACGCTGACTTCATTCACATAATTCAAAACTGATCCTTATTTATATAGTTGATAAACAAATCACATATTAATGTGGTGAATATTTTACTGATATCAGTAAGATTATACTCATTATTTATTTTAATTTATTGTTTTCTGTAACATCGTGTCGCTAGTAACTGTATATGGGAGTGATTTGAAGCAGATAAGTCTGGTAAATAATAACTCCTGCAGACTATGAGTACTGGATCAATGTACGGCATTAGATAGTAAAAGGATGAATCCTCTTGAACCAGTGGATGGACAATGGGGAGATAAATTCGCTGTCATATAGACAGATGCTGACTTTACCACGAAGAATCGCAGTGAAAGATACGGGAAAATCCAGACCGTAGTCCAAAGGAGCTAATATAGTACACAAATTAGTTATCTGTTTCGGTTAGAAATACTTACGTTCTAGGTGGCAGGACATTAGAGTCCAATTATCCTTTAAGAGGTAGTTGAATGAATGAAATTAGAGCGTTTATGAGAGTGCATGTCAGTGCGCATTACAATGCCAGAGTGTACGCTTAAAATTCTATCGGAATTTTGCACTATTAAAGTAGTATTGTCTCCTAAGTTTACAAAAAGTTAGCAGTTACACAAATACTTTTTATAAGAACACTTTATTTCATCCATGTTTGGCTAGTTTACAGCTTACAGGACAAAGCATTTACACAAGAGATAAAACAGATGATAATGTTTTCTGAGACATGCCATGTATTGCAATTAAAATTTCATTTATTAAGCAATTGAATAAAATGACAAAATAAAATTGATAAGCAAATTAAAATTATAATAAATTATTTTTAAAAAATATTTAACTCACTTTTTAATTTTTATACAAATGATTGTTACGTTTTGTAATTGTTGATGTTTTCATTTGTTTTCTTTAAAAATAATAACTGTCAAATTCACAAACAATTTAGTCATGGACACGACTTTCCCAGAATATATTAAATTTTTCTTAATTATTATCGCAATGTGAACACTATAAATGTAATAGTCAATGTTGATGTCAATAATTTAACACTTAAAATTCACTTAACTTGCACAATTTACATATTAACGACGTACATTCGACTATCACCGGCTGCTGTTTTTGAGCAACTGCAATCCACTCCACACGTGTGTTACAAACACATTATTCATGTACAGGGTGCCTACTATGTTAAAGGCCGAGAGTTTTTTTTTTTTTTTGTTTAAAATAACTGTCATATAAAACACAATTTTTAATTAATTTTTTATTGATTAATAATATGATCCATATGATTATGTACGGAATATTTGATTTCAAATGTTATTCTTGATCTGTTCAAGTAACCCTGCGGTCAGTCGATATATATCACTACATTTAGCTTATAGTATTCTCAAAGAAATTTGGTTCAATGATGCACAGGTTCAAATATGGCGCACCATGCAATAACTCTTCAAAGATGCAATAGCAGTTGGTCTATCAAATGTTGATTTTCAGGACCGCAATAACGATTATTTTGCCAAGTAGAAATGTGCTTCATCGCTTCTGATGAATGACGCTCACCAACACTCAGACACACTCGGTCAATTTTTTTGTGACCACTTTACTTTCTCCTTTCTCCTAAATTTTGTTTACTAAATTTTCAAAATTAATCAATAATCAATAATATAATGTTCTGGAGTGTAATGATTTGATCTGATCTAATGGATTTATCTTCTGTTGTATATCTGCCACCAATGTAATTGATTTGATCTTCTGCCACCGTCGTTACACATATTATATACTACTACTGAATCTTAGATTGGGTTATGAGAATGTTTAACAATATGTACCACATAGTATGTCTTACGTACATTGAATGACCGTCCAATATGATCGTGTTTTGCAGAGAAAGTCACATCGATTAAACATTAACTATATAAAATACATGTGTATATTGTTTGCGTAGTTCGTTGAGTTTCCAATACCAAATTCCACAAATTAATTTCGTTTCCTGTTCACTCTTACTTATTAAAACTATGTTATATGCACATAACATATATCATATGGAAGATTTTATAATAGAAAGATATTGTATAGCAGTAATAGAGATTAATGAACTTAGGACCAGATGTTAGGTGTTCAAAACATCAATCAGCCATTTTAGATGTTACACAATTTGTTTGCTAGTGTTGATTAATTTGATAGATCTCTATGCGAACTGTGTCAAAAAAAACTTCTCAGGACCACTGAATGCCATATGAAGTCTTTTTATCTATGTACCATTTTCAAAAATTTTATTGGTAATGCTTAAATGGGAAGTCCAACCCCACCCGTCATATTCATCGGATATTGCTCCATCTAATTACTACTTGTTCCGATTGATGAGTCATGATCTGGTTGAGCTGCACTTGAATTCTTGTTAAGATGCTAAAAAATGATTGATCGCTTTTTAAATCCAGATATTTTGACCAATATAAATGTTATCTATACATTCTTATGCTGATTTATTTATATACATATTCCTGATATAGCCTCAGATTTTCGAATGAATAATCCAATGAATGTCATGTGCCACAGAAGCATAATGTATGCAATTAATCCAGTAATTTATAATTGCTCTTTATATGGCCTTTGTGATACATATGAAATTGAATTGAGCTCGATATGTAGCACTCAATAATACTTAAATGAAAAATTTATCATTGAACTTCACAAATAATCTACACGATGATCAATGTGTTTACATTGCACCACTATCTTCAATTAGGTTGCAATAATTTTTATTTCCAATTGCGATGGAAACGTACCTGGTAATATTGTTTTTATTGTCTCTTCTAATAATGATCGCAAAATTAACAATGTTTATCTAATTCACTAGAGCCAATGATGTTTTCACTTTTTTTTTAAGAAGGTGCGATTTCGTTTGGTCTGCTAATATACAACAATTCGGTTATTTGCCCACAAAATTTGGGTGGTAAATTATTTCAAAATCAACAAACCGGTCGCCTTGATTCTTACAAAATATTGCTAAATCTTTAGAATTGTTAAACATTTATATCTTACTTTCGTCTTTTATTGGCGGTCGCAAATTTATGTCAAAACAATATCAGGATAATACGGCTGTGATACTAAGACGACCAGACTTACTAATCACGTTTAACTATTATCCTATATGTGTGAAGAGATAAAATCTATGTTTAGTACAATTTAAAAATCCATGTTAAAAACACGTTGTTAATTAGTAAATTTTTGGTGCAATTATTTCGTATGAATGAACATCAAAAACGAGGTCTTCCTCACGCACATTGTCGCTTCTCACGCTTATAAATCACGACAAATTTATAGAAGCGCGGAAGACGTAATCTAACAAGAGTTGAACATATATACCAATATTTTTGTGCAAAAGTATAAGTAAGTATATAAAAACAAGTTCCTCATAATAACATCATCATATTATAAAAATAATTATGTTTAATGTTGTAACATAATTTTACATATGTATTGTCCATACGGTAATCATTTATATGTAATTTTTTGAAACAGAGTGCTCTCTCAATGAAAATCATAAATAAACATAGCATTATTTATGTTTACAATCAATCAAACTACGCAAGAACATAGCCAAATGTTTATGTTTTCCATTTATGTTTTTATCTTGATCCAAGAGAGTGGGTTATCTACCTCATATTTGTAGTGATAATGGTGATGGTGAGAGCATTGATGATAATGATAATGATGATGATGATGACGATGTTGATAATAATACAGAATCTACAGCATAAATGGGGGGAACTAGTAAAGTAAATATAATATACATATATATATATATATATAATGTAAATTCACATATACGCGAGTATGTATATTTTATATGCAAAACTCACCGGAAAAGTGGGGACTTCCAGTTCATTGTGGAGATTGCCCATTCAAGAATTTTTCTCATACATAAATGACTAGTCGAGTTTACGACTTTGCCGAGGCAATAACGTCTTTACAAATTTCATATGTAATCGCAGTCGGCAAAAATTAAAAGCATTTTCAAATTTTGAGTTATTAGAAAAAAGTTTAATTATTAATTTTATTGCAAAAAAAAAAAAATTTTAAATTTAAAATTTTAAATTTTTTAAACGATTGCAAATTTTATAGTTCATGATTTTTTTTTTTAAATTAGTGAAATTGGTAATTACTCATATATTAGATATTTGTGTTTAAAAAAAACATTTGTAAATAATTTAAGTAAACAATTGCAATGTTGTGATTTGGAGTTAAGAAGACCACTGGTTCACATCGTTTAATAACTTTCCAAGATAATTTCATTTGAATATAATTAATTTTTTTTTTTTGTAATTTTTAAAAAATTTAAACAAAAATAGAAAACCAATATTTACATATAAACCAGTACATTCCATATGTATGTTTTCCTTTGTTTTTCCTTGTTTATTTTTTCTTGATAAATTTTTAATTAACATAAACGATATAATTTGTGTTTTTTTTAATATCTATGTGATCGAAAACTTAGGCTAGTTAGTCTCTACTTATAGTGTTGTACACTTAATTATAAATTGTATATACCTACCTAGGCATTTTCTTTGGTAAATAGAAAAACCTATAACAAAAAAAGCTTCCATAATTTCGATAAAATTGACGGAATTAAGCGAAGGCCCACCAAAAATCGATGTAAAGTACTTGTAACAGCTGATATATAGTGAATGGCAACAATAGATTCAGGTAAATAAACAAATACATTTTTACGATTTATCAAATTTATCTTAAATAACATTATTTAGGGATATGTTCTCTTATATATACACTTCGTAAAACAGCTTTTCCGGAATGGAAATCGAATTTGTCTGACATTTATTTTGTCTTGTTATTGTTATTGAGTGTTATGAGAAATATAAGTTTACATATTGTGCTAAGACGCTTCTGTTTTTCTAAAGCATAAAGAAGATTAATAACTGTGCATATTGGAACTCGGCAAGATCAGTCTAATTAGTTACCATTGCCGACTAAGCGCTGACATTCATGTGTTTAAATCATACAGATAGTATATGGTTTAAACTCTCATAACTTTTAGTTATAACACCTCGAGAACGTGGAATGTGATTTTGTAAATATTATTGTGTCAAATGAGCTTTGTACGACACCTGTTTAAACACCCAACGGTTGAAACCAATTTTTTTTTATTTGTCTTAGGATATACTTTCTGGTTCACCTAAACATCCAGATGGATGATGAAAACAAAGCAGTGAGTGAACATTTACAGTTGCATATACACCATCAAAAAAGCAACTGTTTAACGCAAATAGCAATTCGATTGTATAGTTTATATGTGACGTACGCTTGAATCGAACAGGTATATCGTATATCGGTTTGGCCAATTTTACTGCACTTTAAACTTAACCAAAAAATATGTTGACGTAACTTTTTCTTTACTTGAGAATCTCAAACTCATACCCTTGGAGTAAATCTTTTCTTCTTTACCCAAAGGAATTAAATGAAACGTCACACAAACAGCAGTTTAACTCTATTAATAACCGTTTACTTTCCTCACACACTACCATTCTTGGAATTGTACGTTCATATATTGTGTTAACACAGAGTAGATGATAATAAATAAATGGACAAATGAAAAATGTCCAAAGACTACGTACACAAGTGTTCTGAATAAGATGAAAGATAATTCTATACTTTATCTGGTATATCCTGTATTTATTATCAAATTTGAAATCTTTTAATATTTAATAACTGCAAAATGTCATAAGCATTACATTTTAATGGTTGTCATATATCGATGGCTTTCAGAGATCAAGAGAACTGGGTTGTTTTTGTGGTCTTGCTCACACATAGAACCAAATTTGCATTTTATTTAATTCCTACCTCACTGCAATCACATAAACTATTCCATACCTGAACACATTTTCTTCATCTATCAGTGTAACTCCCACGTATTTCGTCACCATACTGTGACCTATCTGGGTCCTATTTAATACTAATTAATATGTATTGTGAATGAAAATCACAAGTTAGTTTACCTTAAGTGACCATGATTAAGCTAGACAAAACTAAGTCTTTCTGACAACTATATAACGAAATCGTATTAGCAAAAAAAGAATTAATATTTTTTCTCGATTTTCGAAACATATTTTATGTAACATTTTGTATCAGTTAATTTACCAGACTAATAAGCATATTAAAGTTTGTATTATACAAAACAATATTCATTTTTTTTATTGATACACAATTCCAATTTGTACATGTCACGTTCAGGACATTTATTCTCGATTATATTAAATTTTGGTTGTGTTTGGTATATGAAAATATGTACGTACATTCAAAAGAACCCCTAACACAATTTAACAAACTTATGGTGTCGTTAATATTTTCATAAAAATTCCTCGAAGTTTTCCTTTCATATTCGCATTTTAAAAAATTACGTGCAAGACCTTGAAAGGTTTTCCAATCATTTTTATTTTTCCATTAAAACCTTCCTACCAGCTCGTTTTGTCGATTAATGGACAACTGCCATTAAATGAAGGAACCACTCTACTCATTTGTCACGAGTGAGTCTAGATTCAACATCTTTCTTCTTACTTCCAAATTTAGCCTGTAAATATTTAATCAATCCCTGGACACATTTATCAATACAATATAGTATTATATAATAGATTTTTATTTATTTGTCTATTACTTAACGGTTTATAAGCCACATTTATTTTATCACGATATTAAGTATAAAATATTACTTTGTAATATTGAGAGTATTATAATTATCTTTGCAGTGCCTAGAATTTTTTTAACAATTAGAATATTTCCGTAGAGTGGTGCAAAAATCGCCAGCTATCTATTTTGTTGTTTTAGATTTTTATGCAAATAATTAGGGTATCATATTGTGAGTTGTTATTAAAGCCTATATTGACATTTTTTATTTTATAAAACCATCAATTTGACAGAATGTAATGCAAAATATGAAATTTTCATATCAACTAATGAAGTAAGTTTAAAATTTTAAAACAAAATATTTGTAATGCATATCTGATCATCTAGACACCATTCTCTTAAATTAAATTAAATTGTGGAATCGTACTATATTTACTGAAACCCCAACTTCCCTTCTTCAATTAATTAATGTTTAGCAAATATAAAATTAATTATTATACAAGTACTGATACATCATTGAAACTGCAATTTCTCAAAGTACATTTTGTACACAAATATAATATTGTCTTAATCAATAATTTAATTAGTCAATTAAGTGATATATCATATGCATGGCTCCATATATGAAAACATTGTTTACAATTAGATCAATTTTCTAATTGACATTGTAGAAACATGTACAGAAATTTAGATGAAATGTAATTGTTTAGTTGAATTTTTTTTATGATTTTTGTTTGAATTATCTCATTTTCAAAGAGCAGTTTTTATCACAAATATTTACTTTAGTAATATTTTCATTGTTTATCTAAGGGTATAGAATTACTAACCAATTTAGCATCACGATACTCTAATTAATCAACATCGTTTGTTCCACTGCTATATTAAAAATAAATTACATAAGTGTAGTTAGTGTTAAAATTGTAAAATGTTTGGTATTTAATAATATACACAATGTACTGAAAATCGAAGATATTCTAGCGTATAATGAAGATTCATGAAAAAAAAAAATGGATTGTTTTAAGTTGTGAATTCAGAAAGTATTCATTATATAAATGTAATATTCTAATTTTTAATAATGTCCCCGATCATCATACCAGTTCTTAAAAATATCAAAATGTTTTAAATGTCTGGGCGCAACAAGGTTCAGGAAACCTTTCTTCTGGAAGAAGATTCCACGACGTGCGTGATATGAATGTGTCCCTACAACTTCCACAGTGCTTACTTTTCCAATTATAACGAAACATTGATTTTATAATTGTTGCCAACACGTGTATATTACGTAATAACAACCTTACTGTGTAGTATTTTATTTTTAGGTAACAAAATTATAACCAGAATATAACAAAACAAGTTGCATGTTACCCATGTACAACCACGTTACAACAATATGTTGATTGTAAAAATAAAATTGTGTGATACCGAAGAACAATAAATATTTCAAGAATTTATTATGTAACTTAAAGATATTTTATGTTTTTTCATACCTATAGGCTTATGAGATATAATATTAAAAATGTGACATCTTTTTAGAATTTATTTATTCGGATTTTTTGTATTTTTTTTTGAACAAAAAACCATTTATTTTATTGAATATAAAAAATACAAGATATAAGTAACTCAATGGCCCCATGGGAGACACCAAATTGTTGACTGTGTCTATATTACTTATTATTCATAAAATGTTTAAAAACCTATTCTGTTTTGCATACTAACGTCAATGGAAAAATCTACAACTTGAATTGGTGAGAAACGAATGAAAATTTTTTTTTGTCAAACAACCCATTTTTAGAAAAGTATATGTGGATTGATTGAATACGATATACTAAGTTGTGACACAATTGTAACCAGTGTTACAAAATATGTAACTATAATACGATCAAAACTATAAAAAGAGCAAAAC